>JAAXOA010004533.1:0-10196 GCA_036561885.1 Salina celebensis
GAGAGTCTGAAAATTAAATGCACACAACTTCAATGAAAAATGAACATGTGTGCCAAATTTGGTCGAAATCGGTCAATAGGTACAGCCTGTAGACATGGTCACAGACAGACAGACAGACGGACAGACGGACAGACGGACAGACGCAGCCACCATCCGCATAAAGTAGCTTCCGCTACTTAATAAATCACTCAGGGATTACATGATTTTGTCGGAAACAAGATTTAATAGAAAAACTTGTAAATTGTAAACAACTTCAACTATTCCATTAAACGCTACGTTAACTACAGCTAACATAATTAACACATGGCCATAATTAATTTTGATTTGCGAGTCGTTTCGAGCGCTGCGTTGCGCGCATATTCTTTTCAATTTCAAACTGGCAGTGGTCTGCCCTCTGGAGAAACTCCTGCTTGTCAATATATCTGCAAAAATACAAAAATTGCTTACTAAACTTTTCCCTAATTAAATACGCAATTAGTGAAATATCAGATTAATTCTTACGTGTCTTTGCTCCTGTTGTGATGGGTGAGCTCCTCCTCCAGCCCAGTCTTCCTTTTGTACTGCTCCCAGTCAAGCTTCGACTTCTCCAGGGTCCCAATCCTCCTCGCCGCCTCCTTGTTCTGGAATGCTTTAATTAATCCTGATAAGCCACGCTTATCCATGTCATCCCGCCCAATTGTCTCCGGATGGTTTCCTAAAATACTAATTCCTCCTTGCCTTTCTCGGGGTTTGTCACTTTTCACAGGCCCTCTCGCAGGTTCCTTCTCACTAGGTTCAGCTTGCAGAGTTACTTTGACTGTTTCTTGAACCGTTACTTTTTCTCCTGCGAAGTCGAAGACCTTATCGACCACTTGGTCAACGTTGTGGGAGGCTTGCTCTAATTCTTTCGGCGTTTCTCGGCCTCCTTGACGTCACTTAGAAAAGACTCCCAGAGTCGGTCAGTCTCCGCTTTCTCAAGGGCCTCTTGGGCGGCGGCTTCTTCAGCAGTTGCGCATCCTTTTGGTTATCTTCTTTAGTACGGGTGTCGGTGAAGTCTTCATCAGATGACTCACCTGAGTCAGCTTTCCGTCATTTTCGCCGACCCGCCCTGATTTTCCAGTGGATTTTCGCTTCTTAGAAGTTTTCCCGCGGGTTTCGTCGTCGCTCACTTCTTCTGAAACGGTATCTGAAAAAACAATAACAGAATACACTAATTAAACTGTTTTTGCTTGCATAGCCTCCGAAATTCTAATTAAAATTACCCTCCACTACTGCGTCAGGATTATAATCTTCATCTTCCGCGTGTTGAATATGTTGTGTTGTATATTTATGAAAATGGATTATGATATCATGAACTCTGGCATCTTTTACGAAGCGGGTGGAGCTGTGGGGATTTTTAATGGGCGAATGGCGTGGTAATACAAACTGTCCTTGAGTGCCCGACACGGAGAGGTGTAGGTGTAACTGATGTAAGGGTTTGATTCAAAAAATAAAAAAAATGAGTTACTTTTATTAACGCCTCGCACCTGTTATTTATCAACGTCAGTATTTTTTGTGTTGGCCTGTTTTCGACTTTTGTATTGTGTAAAACACAACCAAAAACCCTTAATCTGTATCAATGTTTTCATGGACTATATACAAAACTCATCAATTTTGTAATAGCTTCAGTAGGAAATATTGGTTCAATATGGCTAACAAGCCAGATGACTAACCCTTTAAATGTTTGTCCAGCGATGAAAATAAGGCAGAATAAGAAAAACAAGAACACAGTTAAGTTTCGTTTGAAAACCAAAAAAAAAAACATAAACCTTTTATTTTACGTTTGACTCCACCGATATTAATCTTGCAGATTATCACTCCCTAATTGACTGTTTAAAAATAACCGACAGTTAAAGAAAAAAATCAGTAAATATCTGCAGACTTATTCTCAATGAATGTAATGTTTCTTTTCCAACTTTTAAATTATTTTTACAAGTTTGGCTCGAGGCATAGTGTTAATACATATAATGTCGGTTAGTGTACACGATTTCTAAAGACATGTCATTATACACCATTTTACACAGGATATTACATTACGTTTACCGTTTAGTGCTAATGCAGAGATGAGTCGATACGGTACAATGATTCTTTTATTGCCTTCAAAACTAAACCAAGTTGGGAATTTACATTTTTTAGACAATAGTGTTATGAGCAGCTTCAACCTGGCTAGTGTAACGTAACGGACAAACATTCTTCGGTACAACGTAGTCATAAAAAAGATCTGTAGAGAATTTTTGTCCGTTACGTTACACTAGCCAGGTAGATGCTGCTCATAACACAATAAAAGGAAAAATAGTTTTATACGTTGTAGTGTAGTTACAAGGTAAATTTGATGCTTGATGCCGTGATCCGTTAATTTTTCGAAGAAACCTATTGATTTGTCTTTGTAATTTATTTCCTTATTGCTGTGTAGTCCATGTGTGTTATCAGTCCATATTCAAATTAACCCTGCGCATACTCTGAAAGAAATTTGTTTAGCAAATTGCTTGCAAATTCTCATCGAATACAATATCATCGTGAAAGGGACTTTAGGACGAAAGAGATTTACTATTAGCTAACTTTCATTGCAGTTAGAAGGCATAATTACTCTCAAAATCATAAATATTGAGATTCATCAACTTTTCGATATTTTCTTTGTAGTTATAATTATTTCCCATTATCCTTTTAGTTTTTGGACTGACATTTACAAGTTTTCTTCCGTCTGTCATATTGACTCGATTCGATTTATAACGAAATGTGGCCAAAGTAAAAAATCTGGAAGCATATATTATTATGCAATTGCAATGTCAAGCTAGTAGAAACTTCGGATGAATAGATAAAATTTTCAATCAATTATACTAGATCTGTGTAGTAATAGAGACAAATGGAGATCAATCAGTGAAGGTGTGAAGCAAATTTAAATCTTTTACAAACTGCTGGTTTTTATTACCAGTGTAGTGCACTAGAGTGAAACTTATGTGAAGATTTTCCATTTTCATCCTTTCAAATATAATCTTCTAGGTAAAGATTCTCTTCATACGGTTGGAGAATCTAGTTTTGGCACAACGACATTTAAGTCTTAAGTTGTCTTAAATCTATCAGTGCTTTGTGAATATAAAGCTCCATATATTATTGTGTAAACGAAGTTAGTACCTACATGTTACGCAAAACAAAACTACTTATTAGTCAGTACTTCAAGTTAGCCAAATTTTGAAACTTTAACCAGACAACCGACAACACTACCATATCTTCAGTTTCGATACGCTTTCACTTTCACTTCCGATGAAACATCTAAAACTTTGTTCCAAACCAAATTTTTAACATGTTTAATGTAATTTTCTAGTTACCAATTCTTACGTAATATTTCGAGTACAAACGAATCGTTTGCAATCCGTAAATTCTACAATATTTTACGCATTTACTGCCATTGGCAGTGTGCTACAACGGAAAGAGATTATTTTCATGATGAAAAGGTTGCCTAGCAGCAGGACCGAAAGAATGACGAAGCTGACGATCAAAACAATGCGGTCCAACGACATTTCCGCGTTAGAAGTGGCGTCAATCCGAAGTTCTGTCTGAAGTACGCAGCGATACTTAAATGAACTGAACTGGGTTCGGGATGCCCTAATTTGAAAATGATCCGCACCTTTCCATTCAATCACACTTGAAACCATCTGCCAGCCTCTTGGTTCGCATCGCATGCCCTCGCATCTTGTTTCATTCAACCATTGCTCAATGAATGCATTGTCCGGATCGCAATACTTCGTCATGCATTTGCAAACGATTTCATTCTTTGTGGACACAAATTGATACAAGAAGACGGGCTTGTCCCCCAAATCACAAAATACGGCAGTGTCCGCATATTCAGTTCCGGCAAACTCGTGAGTTACATTGCGGTCGGACTGTGGCCGAACAGTAATCTAAATAGGAAATAAACGGACCTTGGCAATCTCCAAATAAACCAAATGGACATTGATGTTACCTTCATTCTTGAATACTGATGTCCATCCAATGTCATTTAAACTCTGCATGTCACTTCGGACGGCTTGGTTATTTGTTTTGCAGTAACTGTACGGACAACCAGGATAAGTAGTACGCAAACTGTACAACCGACCATTCTGACAATTTTCTACAGATTTAAACGTCACAGAAACTGAAAAAAAATGACACAAATACACCGATATTTTAGCGTTTGACTGGAATTGGCGAGAATCTCAATTTTTGTTACATGATGAGGATGCATTTTAGGCGGTTAGCGGAGAGGGACAATAGCACATTTGTGAAATAAACCTAAAAGATCAACAGCGCACCACCGGTAGAAAAGTCGTCATGAGAACACCCACAATGTGGACACTTGCACATTTATGAAATACTCTGAAAGTGAAATGAGTCCGAGGTCAAATACAGCTAATTTTCGTTCGTGCAGCTTCAATTAAATATTATAAACATAATGACACTGAGGTTTTCAAACATTACAATACCCCAGTCAAACTTTCACTTATGAATACTTCTAGGTTCTCAAAATGCACTTTTGGAGCTCCGTAAAGTATTTTGTGGAAATGAAGCTTATCTTTTGCTACCCGCCACGCACCGTTTTCTCATGGAACAAGAAGAGGATGAGTTGTAAATGTACATAAATATTTGCTTTTCTGCAGGTCAAATTTGTGTATTATCTAAATAATGGCTACACGGCTACAGGATATAAATAACTTAAAACTATCATGGGAACAAACGTCAACATAAGAGTTCCATTTTAGCAAGCAAAGTCATTTACTTCTTCACGAAAACCTCTACATACCTTATAACTAAAATTGTGAACGTCCAGCTCTTAACTTACCAAAGTTCTCAGGATTTTAGGAAAGAATTGGCCTGAACTACAATGCTTTCTTCACACAGAAGCGTTCTTGTTGAATTTCAGAAAACGCCGAGAATTTCAGATAGGACACCACAAAGTACTCTTAGTCTTTTATTTCGTAAATAGTCCCTCAGTCCCTGTTTAATCCTAAATTTATTTGTCCCATAGTTATCTCTTATCACATCTACAAGGTGTATTGGGAAAGAGAACCACACTTTCCTCTTGGTGCTTCAACAGTCAAACGTGGTCTATTCAAGCTTTACGCTTTGCAAAACCGTTTTCTATCTGAAGTTTTTCTGGAGTCTAAAGTCACCCTACATGTTTTATGTGAATACAATCTGCGAGAGCTCGTTGCCACTTTGGGTTATATAGATTTATATCGTATGTGGTTTGTATATTATGGCAGTCGGAAGTGACTATTATATGGTGTCCTTTAATTGTTAAGATATAATGTGTTCAGTCGTAGGAATGCGACATTAAATATTGTATGCAAGATAAGTGATGTTAATATGATAGCTAGAGAGAAAAGGGCACTAGAAAGAGAAAGAAAAGCGAAGTTGAATCATTATACAACATTCGGCATTCAAACAAGTGCTGCGATAGCTTATAGCAGATTACATTCAAAAATTCATTTTATGAACTCAAATCACTGACATGCTGATTCAAGCTCTTTTAAAATTACCTTGTATTTGAAATGAAACAGACCTTTAAAATGTTATGAGATTGTGTGAACTTCAATAAGTAGGGAAGAAGGTTAATAAAGGAAACAGATGTTGACTTTTCTCATGGACGTGTACTGAACATCACGAAAAAACCATTCTTGTACAAAAAGTACATAAAACGAACCTTGAGCCTCGTTGGAATTAAGTCAAACATCGGAGTAAAACAGCCAACGTAACAATATCTCCACAGTTTACGGAATTTCTCCATTGCAAACAATAATGCCTCATATTCTGAGTCACACGCGTATACATTTATCGCCACGGTCATACATATGACTGTTGCCTTAGTACAGTTATTTACTTTCCATGTCAGTTTTTTTTGACAAATCCTGTGAAGAGTGTAATTGAGGCATAAATAATATTTTCCATCATGTAACAGAGAAACAGGTCATGACTTGTGGACATTGCTTTTATAAATGCTCTGTTGATTTTAACACTGTTCAGTAAACGAAAATACACCGAGTGTGAGCCCATCGTTATTTAAAATATTACTGTCTAGTTTACAAAGAAGATGCACAGTCGGATTCAGAGTCATTTTAATGTGAAGATTAACACAATTAGGATTAGGAGTAGAACGTAATCCACTATAAACTGACCTTAATAGATTACAAAAACAAAACAAACATTATGGGTAACAGATATTTGGCGGCGGAACTTCAAACAAAATGTTTCTAATAGTTCACAGTTCCTGATTATATATAGAAAGATATGTCTCTATCTCAATAATCTCAATTTATGATGTTATTCAAGTAAAGCTAGAAACATTAACAAGTGTAAATAGTTAAGCGAATTGAAACACTCTTATTAAGCTTTAACCTTGAAATAAGTAAAGAATAGTTACCAATAAACTGGCTAATAAATTCTAGTTGAATGTAAACTGTTTAAAGTTTGCAACACCTGTATAATAATATTTTTGGAGAATATGCTTAGTTGTACCTAACAATTATGCAACCTGCAATCATAGTATGTATATTAGTCCGTCCAGCCGGCTTCGCGAATGGTTGACATATTAATTTGTTTGGTTAATAAATAATTTGTTAGGAAAAACCTTGCATCGAAATAAAAAAAGTAGGGAAAGCGGAAGTATTCACTATCTTTTCATTCCCGCCACAAAAATTGGTATGCAAAACGAAATTATCTGCAAATATATGGCATAACAGTTCTTGGTCCATCTAATCAAATATCAAATAACACAAATGTTCTGGCTATCTCAATTATTGCTTTTTCGTATGGATAACTTCCTGGCTGATAATTAATCCACGCCAACGTTTCTCGTTACAACCTTGTTTTTAGTTTTCTTTTGAGTGAACAAGAAAAAACTGGAATGTAACCGAAATATTGATACAATTTAGAAGATATCTACAAAACAATTAAACCCAAACGTCAAAACTTTTCATGAGGTACGACTGCAATCCTTTGTTTACAGTCACTGTTTAAATTCTCGTTCAAACAATTTATTGCCCATTGCCCATTTAAGCCCATGTTACCTACTGGTTATGATATATGTAGGTATCAACAAGGCTGGCTAACAAGTTATGTAAACTAATAGTACCGTGGGTTCAATAAAACGACGTATCAGGACAATGAGTTGGGAATGTTAGCTTACAAATTTAGGTCTGTACCCACAATCATCAAGTACTTTTACGGTCATGTGGAAACAACCAATCGCATAAATGGCGTCCACTGTTGAATAATGTTGCATTGCAACAATTTTCTAAATTATAGTAAATTGATGTCCTGCATGCGCCCAAAACTAAAACAAAGTTATATTATAACCAATATTTACATTTCAAGCTGTTACATTTCACAAAGAATTGGAGTCAGTTCACTGATTTTAGAGAAAGTTCTCAAATACGATGTTCTCTTATCTTTTTACTTTGTTTTCACAAGAAGCTTATTTTCAGAAAGCGAGGCTACACTAAAATTTTTCCTTCCACTATGCAAAAACACGTGTAGAATGGAAGGGGATTATTTCCCAACAAAACATAGTGTTAAGATGGTGAGCGTTTGTGCGTAGTATACATACTTACCTACAACTTTCCCCATTTGGTTCTGGAAACAGCAGCTGAGAAGTTAATACACACGCACACGCATCATTCCCATGTCTACCACTTGTGGAGTTAACTCATCTGTGCTTAGGAGGGGCGTTGTATGTTGGGCGCAATTAAAGTCTCTAAATATTGAGCAGGTGGGAGCTAAGAAAGTGCAAAGTGAAAGTGAATGTTTCGTCAGTGAGGCAATCATGGGAGATGCGGAAAACAGCGTGAAAAGTCAACGGGAGAAAAAGGATGAGATTCAACTGCTTGATACTTTCCCAGAGGAGGTAACCTGAAAATTATTTTTTAAGGAACATATTGTTCCCTTATTAAAGGGGAAAACATGGTTTATAAAATCGTCTTGTTTTTCTTTCCGTTCATTGCCTTATCTCCGCAGCACAATCGGCACAGTGCATCGTGCGAAGCTAAATTTTTCAAATTTTAAGTCCTAGTTCGGCAAGATTCTTTTGGTCCAATTTCCAAGAAATTTGCTTGTCACATTAATTAGTAAATGGCACAACTAAATTTAAAAGCTCCATAAATTACGAAAAGTTTTATTCTTGATTTCAATAGAGCTTTTTGATCTGAACATTTTTACTTACAAAATACGAGACTTATTACGTATTTCTGGCCAATTATTGGCACAGTTAACGTTAAAACCATTCTTCTTCCGGAAGGACGAAATGTTTTCATTCCCGATTTCCATTAAGCTCCAAGATCTGGTGATTCACGAGCTTCATTGTCAACTTGAACGTGGAGGCGAAACATGAACGAGCCTGTCAGGGCCAATTTACTTGGACTTCGGTAATGGTTTGTTCACGTATCTAGAATTATAACTAAAGTTACTTTTGCTTTTCATCGCTTCAGGTGTTCAACAGACTTTTACTGTCGCATTTAGATCTAACGCTCAGCGACGTCTTAATTTATCCCCTTAGGGATTTTATTTGCACTACAAAACTTAAAGTATTGAACGCTTGATTCCTGTCCACTCCTTGGAGAATTTGTCATTTACGGAATGGTTAAATTTAGAAGAGTATTTTTTATAGTCAGTTGACTGCATTGCGCCGCATTTTTTCCAACAAATTCAAAATAGGTCCTTCTCTGATAGCATTTCGGTCGGTCGATTTTACGCTTAGAAGTGGAAGAATTAATTTATATTGCACTTTATTTGTATATATTTAGGTTTGGGAGATAAAACTGAATAAAGTGAACCATTTTTTCGGCGTCTCCTTTCTCCCACCCGTGTTTGCTTTCTCTTCGCTCGCGTGTGGAAGATTCTTGGATTAAAATACGAGGATTCCAATTCGGATCCCGTCCACAAATGTACGACCTTAAATATAAAACGACCCAAGCTGAAAGCAGTTCCTCTCCGACTTCGCCAAGTTTGTAAGGATTGGTGTTGTGGAATTGACGCCTTCTACGAATCCTTCTCCTCTCTCAAAAAATGGGCGGCACCACATTCCCAATAGTGACAATTGGGTCCACTGGATTAAAGCGGTGTTTTGCTCTCCCGAGGCTGTTGCCAAAGCTTTATCCCATTTCCAGCCAACTCATGAAACCTCTGGTAGAAATCCATTTCCGGGTAGAAATATCATCATTTACAAACACTTCGGAGACCAACAAAACGACATGATTCAATTGTTGACAATTTACGGCCACCAATTTTGGTTCTGTGAAATAACCTTCCAGACACACGACACTTCTGGGGTGGAGCCCTTCAGGCTGAGGATTCGTGAGTGCTTAAGGCTTATGCCTAACCTGAAGGTTCCTTCCCTCCAGTGCGATCAGTATGGGAAACGCGCGGATGACGAAGCTGTGTCCTCCCCCGTTTTCAAAAGTTAACGGATTTGGAGCTACCCAATTTGACTACTCTCACGGTAACGTTTGAGGTCTTGGAAGATTTTCTTATGCTGGAGGACTGCGGGCAAAGCTGGCCGTTAAAACACCTTAACTTAAAATGTGCACAAGGATTTCCCTACATCAGGGAATCAAGAGTTTTTACCTTTTTGGAACAATGGCGTGAAACTCTGACGGATTTAAAACTACGTCTCCCTTCCGTGGAGAAAGAAGAGGAAAAAGAAATAGAGATTGTTTCTGATGTTCGAAGTATGCGAAATCTTCCCGTACTGAAAAAATTGATGATAACAATGTAACAATGCACAAAATCTGATCTTTCGACTTGAGACTAACGTAAAACTTGAGTCGTTAAGGAATCGCGAGCGGATCTCATATTCCACCCCCACCGTATTACGACGCACTTGACAATGGAGTACATTCCTGCTCGTCTATAAAGTACTGCCCTATTATAACGTTGATTTTTTTTATAAAGGTCAAACGTCAAACCTCTGACGTAATTTAATTTAACTGAATAGGATGTAAGACACGTGGACAATTAAAAGTTAAAACTGGTTGTTATAAATATCACAAGTATGTATTCGCGTCTGAACCTGTACAAATTTTGGGCTCATCCCATAAAGTAGAATGTGGAATCCCAAAAAGTGGAATGAGTAGAATCCCAAAAAGTAGAATGTAGAATACCATAAAGTAGAATGTGGAATCCCAAAAAGTAGAATGAGTAGAATCCCA
>JAAXOA010004534.1:0-10195 GCA_036561885.1 Salina celebensis
ACGAATGATAACAAATGGTAACGGATGATAACAAATGGTAACTGATGATAACAAATGGTAACTGATGATAACAAATGGCAACGAATGATAGCAAATGGTAACGGATGATAACAAATGGTAACGGATAACAAATGGTATCGGATGATAACAAATGGTAACGGACGATAACAAATGGTAACGGATGATAATATTATAGTTTACCTTCGTTGCATTTCTTCCATTCAGAGCACAATTCCACATTTTCCTTTGTGTATACAGGAGTCGAGGCCAAATATTTCGCGGCTTGCTGCACTGCAAATGGCCGAATCCTTTCGTATCGATACGGTGTATTGTCACGCATTCTCCGCATTAATTTGACGTTAACGAGTGATGTTTCAGTCATTTTTCTTGGCAATACTTTGCATGTTATATCTAGATCGTTTTCGACGTTCACCACGCATCCACTAATTGCCGATTGTCGTTCTGTTCCTAAGAGTTTTATTCGCATAAACGGAATTCTTGCTGCAACTAAGCGCTCCTCTAATGATGTCAAATCCTTCAGCACTTGTGGTTGTTCCGGAAAAGCGAATCCGTTAGAAAGGGATAGCCGGGGAACGTTTCCTTTTTTGACTGCGTCTTTGCAAGTTCGACATAACTGCTGCTCAATTTCCTGTAGGCAAATCACTTTATGACGAAGGCTGTTAGGTAGTCCACATTGTTGTAGTGCTTGGTCGGACATCTTGGTCATACTACTTTCATACCACAAGCCACCGCAACACGAACAAATGGAAGTTGGTGCCTGCTTCTTCTTTTTTTGAAATCTAGCCAAAACCGTTAAGTATTTGGGTTCGAAAAGCGCCCTTGACACCTTTCTTCGATTTCTATCATCTACTCGTTCTTCATTCCTTACTTCTGGAACGGAACGTTTTCGTTTTCTCGATGCTGTGTTTGAAATTTGCTCCGTTATGCGCACTTGTGGTTCCAGCCGAATATTTCTTCTTGAAACAGTATTTCGAATCTGCTCTTCGTCCCGAATTTCTCGGACTGACCGGGTGCGCCTTCTTGCAGCAGTATTTCGAACCTGTTCTTCTGCTCGAACTTCTGGAACTGACCGAGTACGCCTTCTTGATGCAGTGTTTCGGTGCTGTTCTTCCTCTCGAACTTCTGGAACAGCACGAGTACGCCTTCTAGAAGCAGTGTCTCGTTGCTGTTCTTCCTCTCGAACTTCTGGAACTGCACGAATACGCCTTCTTGAAGCAGTGTTTCTTTGCTGTTCTTCCTCCCGAACTTCTGGAACTGATCGTGTACGCCTTCTCGAAGCAGTGTTTCGTTGCTGTTCTTCCTCTCTAACTTCTGGAACTGCACGAGTACGCCTTCTTGCAGCAGTGTTTATTTGTTGTTCTTCCTGTCGAACTTCTGGAACTGACCGAGTACGCCTTCTTGCAGCTGTATCACGCTGCTGTTCTATTGATCGGTTTTCCGGTACTGCTCTTCTCTGAAGCTGACGGTCACGGTTTTCTCTTCTTTTCTGATCTGTGCTTTTTGGTTTGCCCATTTTCCTAACAAATACAAAATAAGGAGAATTCAAATATTATAATGATTAAAAAATATTTTACTCAATAGACAGATTTTTCACTTACTTTTTAAAACTTTAATTATTACTTATTTAAAATTTCTTTCTAGTGGAAGTATTGGGTCAGCGCGCAAGAAATCTAAATAAGTATATTATAGGTATATTAATAATTTGATACACTTTTATTTGTTTCATTAAACTGTTTCACCTACACTTTAATTATTTTTAACAACACAAGACGTTTATTATCACTGAATTATTGCTTGCACATTTAATTTTCTTGTAACGGATTTAATAGTTAAACGCACAGTTAAATAAATCTATTATAGTATTTCATTATTTCACCTGCACTTTAATTCACTAATGTGTCACAAAACCAAATTCTTCAAAGTTTTTATAATAATTATATTTTTACAGTTGTATTTATAACTAGCATTTGGAAAGTTTCCAAAATGGCGGTCCCTGTTCTTTTGTCTCGAAACAATTTTTTCACAAAGCTCTGAGAGTAGCACGTACTTGCCTGTCCTGGCGCAAAAAATGAACTGAGATAACATCTCGCATTGTCTTCAATATAAGCTAAAAGTACCTGAAATCACCAGTGTATTGTGTACATAGTACATACCATTCCACACTGACAACTGGAGCAATGTCAACGACCAGCATATACTGTTTCACATAAGTTTAGTTATAGAACGGAATGAATAATTTTTTTCAGGTAGCAATGAACTTATTAGCATGGTTGACTTCAAACCATCTTGACAATAGTAAGAAAAAAAATGTGTACCCAAATTTGCATTAATATTATTCATGCTGACATTTCTGTATCTCCTCCATTGTTTGAAAGCTTTTAAAAACTGCTACATGCTTAGCATATTTTCCAGATACCGTTTTAGTAGCATTCAATTATCTGGATGACCATTGTTTTTTTACAATAGCTCGGTTTCTTCGGTGCTTACTTATTCTCCGCTTTGCGGGGTTGATTATTTGTGGGTTCTTTTAAATGTTGAGCTGCAAAATTGTAGTGTAAATATATTGAAATAGCCTGCCATTCTTCCGGGTTTTAGAAAACCCACTTACTACTAACCTATTTTATGCAAATGGTATGCTTTTATAAAACAAAAGCCTTCCGCCACTGGCAGAGCAATAGTGTGGAGTGATAAATAAATCAATACTTTAGGGATACCGTTCTTGCATGTTCAATGTAATATACCCAATTTGATGTACATCAACAGAATAGTAATGATTGTTGTTAGAATTTTATAGTCACATTTTATTCCACGAAGTCTTGTTATCTTGTGGCATTTTTATTTACGACACGTATTTGTGATTTTTGACGAATACATTGTAATTTATGAATTATTAACTGGATTGGATAGTATGAAATGCGCGCACGCACGCTATTTTTTCAGCGTCTTCGATTTATTCTTCTATTGTAGCTTGAGATTCAAGATTGTAGCTGTTGGCTGTAAGAGTTATTGTAGACCACTGCACATAATATTTCTACTGTGTATACCTGACCAGAAACGAACACACTCTTCGAACACATGAATAAACCAAAGTTATATGAGTTACCGCTAATACTACTGCAGGTAAATTGTGAATACGATTTAGACAGGTTATGGGGTGTGAGATAAAGATAAAATTCCGTTTTTATCTCATTTCACGTTTGTTTTCACTGTAAACTCTTTCAACAAACTGTGCTGCGGAAGCACAACAAATACTGCAGGAACAAATTACAAAATGATTTCTGCTGGGTAAAAACCAACTCACTTGACACTTTAGCAAATTGTTTGTACGAAAAGGGAGATTGGCTAACGTTTTCTTTCAATTTTAATGACTTCCAAATCTCTTTGACGTCAAAGATCATGCTTCCAGCAAAGAGCTATTAGTGAAATCTTCACTGCAACAGCCGTTCGTTAAAATATGATTTTGCCCGGAGTCTACAGTCCATTAGGATTTCAAAGTGCAAGACAGTCTGTGTACAGAAAAATGTCAAAAGTCGGAGGTAACCGGTTTGCACTGCGGAAAATACGTTTCCTTTTTATTCGTAATCGTTTTGAAGTACATGTAAACGCTGGCGAAACGGAGAAACGCTAACGACTAACCGCACCAACTAACAAAACGACTGTGTGTCCTTTCACGAGTAGACCGTTCAACAAAGTTTTTTCAAGTCCAGAGAGAGACACTGAGAGAAACCTCAACATGAGTTTGTTCTCGTGCACTACTATTACCAGTCCACATATAGTGTTTGTTACCCATGCACTCGTTGAGCACCCCCAAAAAACAAGTGAACCTGTTCTTCCTTGCTCTCTTCAACACGCTATAGGTGGAAAAACTGCAGAAAGCTGAGAGAAATAGCCGTTTCACTTCCTCCACACTTCCGTGCATATTATAACAGAAAGTAAGTTCTCCTCACCGAAAATTTAACAAGTGCTCTTTCAAAAAAAAAAACTAGACAAGTATCTTCGGCTCCACATCATTATGTCGTCTTTTTCCCTACTGACTGACTTAAATGAAGTAGAGCTTCGATTTTGAGAGCAGTGCAGTGTTTGGAAAATGAACGTGGAATGAGAAATCTAAACAGCTTCCCTTAACTTTATGTTTTTAAAGTAAGCTCGGTTGATTCTCCAGCTGGTTTGGCTCAGCCAGCTACATGATCACCACAGTAATGTATTGAAAATCTGTGTTTTATAAAATAAAAAGCTTGGTCGGACTAGTACTAGTAAGAGTAAATGCCAATGGCGCTGGTGAAAATAATACATGAAGAGTGAAGACTAACAAGCACAGAGTATCGTAGAGTAATCATAGCCACAGCAGTAACAAAACAGAAAAACGAGCTGCGCTCGTTTCCCTGTTATTCGGATGGCAGTGGGAAAGCAGGCTGTCGTTTCCAAGTTGGTGGTAGCGAGTGGCACTACATTCACGTCCTCTCTCTCTCACTGCAAAAATGGTGCCACAACAATGGTTGTAAAGAAATAGATAACTGTAGCGTGATGGAGTTTTTTCGAGTATTTCTTGCAAGCCCAAAGATATGCACATATTATGCATATTAAAGTATTCACTAAGGGCTGGTTTGTGTCTTCACAGTTGTACGGTAGGCCACACTTCTCCATCTGAGATAAATTGGTCCAAGAGAAAGCGAAACGCGGCTATACGGATGAGAAAGTTGTTTTTAGATTCAGGCAGTTTTACCTGCCTGTTGGGTGTGTGTATTTTCATACTTACTAGTGTTTTTATCGCGTTTTATTTTTAAACAATGAATTTTGATAAAAACGAGAGAAAAAACAGCATTACGGCGAGCTACCTTTTTTCTCTTGATCTAGGTGGAAGTAGAGGCTTGGGATTAGGTCACAATGAAAATCTTCTGCTTTTTTCACTCGATATAAGCATTCCTGGCTTGTTGTTACAATTCTTCGAATTTTATACCTATTCGTAATGAAACCAGAAAGTGTAATAGAAAAGAAGAGAGAATGTAAAATTGTTGTGGGAAAAATCTCACTTTGTATGTATTTTTTCTCCGCGTGCAAACCAAATTGTAACAAAAAGTTTTCATGGATGATGCAGCCATCCTTTTCAGGTTTTAGATTTCAGGAAGACGACGACGAGCCGAGTTGTTTCTATATTGAACTCATCATAGTAATTTTGCCTCGGTAGTTGAATAGTATGTTGCTTTCTTTTTTGGGTGAAGAACCTGAGCTAAACAAACGGAAACGGAACACGAGGAAACGAGAAAGCAGACGATAGAGAGCTGCGTTTGCTTCCACACACTTGTTTCATTTTCTACCAAGTACCCCTTTCCTTTTCTTTTTGGGAGCAATATGATCAAGATTCTTTATTGTGTAAGTATCTTATGTTGTACGGCCTACGAAGGAGGATGTCATATCAGACTGAAACGGAGAACCGATTGGCATTCTAATATCCTTATAAAATCTATAAGGTAGTAGTCGCTTCATGCATATTGTAGAAACCAGGTTTTGGCCAGAGAAACTTAAGAAAAGAGCATGACCGGTGTGTGTGTATTTGTGTGAAAAATGTCATTATAAAACAGACTGGTCTCCAACTGTGTGTTTGTGCTTTGCTCAGTTTTCGTTGCAAGATTGAATCTGACTGACTAAAGGAAGGACATATCTTCTTACCCAGTTTGTGCTAGACTGGGTTATGAGAAGAATTGATGATGATGGTTCTATCCCGACTTGTATTATGATCACGCACGACCAACTTTATGAGTTACGGCAGTAACGGCATATTATTCTTTTTGTTCCGCAAAAAGCAGTCACGGAATCATCAATACCTGCAGTACCATTGTAGCTTGTGCCACCTGCTCTAATAATACTGCAATGGTCATAAACGACAAAAAAGTGAAACTTTTCATGGTACATTTTTCTTTTATTACTTGTTTTCACTTCAATACTCAGAGACAATCAAGAATGGCCATATATCATATTTTATTTATAAAACTGAAAGTGGAACTTACCCATTACGAAAACGTTCAAATATACATGAACTTTCGATCGATTTGAGCATGTAAACTTATCTGCGCAACACTGTTTTAATTAGTATGTCTAGTTTCAAATGGCGATAGATTATTGCATGGTGGAATACATCTGAATATAATTTACTAACGATGAATTCTACGTGTAAAAGTATCCTGAAAGTGGCTCTGATTTCAATGAGCAAAAGGAGAAATACCTAAGCATAAAAAATGTACCTGTTTTTGTATCGGTTTTATCTTTTCTTTTGATGCTTTTCACAGCTTTGATAAGGTTTCCCGACAGACTCACAAGAGCCTTATTTTCGGTATTGTTCTATCTACTTTTCTTGGATAAATAAATTATGCAAGCTTCATACTCTCCTGCACCGCCAGCCGCGTTGTGTGTATAGTAAGTCTATATGAGTAAAGAGAGTAAACAAGAAAGAGTAGAGGATGCCTTTTTACCGGAATTGGTTGAATGCATAAGCTTTCATGTAGTTATAAGAACCGGCTGAAAAATGTGTAAATGTTATACATTTTCTCTCCTCTTCTGAAGAATATAAATAGAACTAAGAGAAATCGTTTTCTTCCCGTCGTTGCTTAAATGGCTTTACAAATTCTGTACATATAATAATGCATTTCTATAGATTTTATCCTCTTGTACTCGTCCATAGCCTATGCCTAATGCATCCACTAGAGAATAAACAGGATGAAGAAAGTAAAAAGGGAAAGTCATGATAAAGTGAAAGTGAAAAGTGACGACAACAATATTGAATAAAAGTATTATTTAAAATTCAAGTGAAAGGCCCTCTCCTCAATATCCGCTCATAAGAAGCCGCTTTCTAAGTCGGCCTCTCTTCCTGCATCCTGCTTTCCAATTCACCAAAATCTGAATTTTATACTAACCCATAACGCTAACATTTATGTTTGCATAACGTTTTTTTTTAAACTTTGTTATTAGAGGCATTGCAATCATTCCGAGGTAATTTTTTTTCTTTCTTGATGTCACATACGGCGACATTCCATTCTAAATGAGTTTCTATTCTATACGGAATTTTAAGAGAGTTTTTGACCTCCTTTTAAATTGTGCGCTTATGTAGTTTTAGGCTAGCTCCTGCTAACAATCAGCAGAAATTTCATTTCAACAAAATCACATCATGCTTTGATCAAGCATGCAAGAAATTCTGATCGCTTTTGAGATCATTTGAAATCATAATTTTTATGAGAAACAATTCAGATTCTAGAAAAAAACGTTTACGTCAAAAAAGTAAATTGATATAAGTTGCTATTATGCTGAAATGCCTGAAGTATTTCGAAAAGGCTTCTCAAATGCCAAAGAAAATCAATATACTTGCCGACAGACTTTGATGTATTTTCTCTCTCAGGACGGTTAAAAACTTTCTTTTCATGACTTGCGATCGTTTTCACTCATTACTTAATAGCCATCAAAAAACATTTCCATCTGACTGGTACGCAAAACCCATATCACTAATAAGCTGAATTGTAATAAATTGGCAATAAAATCTCAACAGTATCCTTCAAGAAAATCTTGCATAACCTTATAAAACTTGTCCAGGTTTTACGTATTTCAAACAACCGTAGAAAAACAACGCTTTTACTTTTTTATATGAAATCAATGGAATGATCACCTTTTTCCTCACGTCCATTCTGGAGAGTTTCTTGTCAGCACTCGCAACTGATCAAGAGAGAAAATATTAAATAACCATGCAAAAAAACCCTTGGACAAAACTTAGCCGAAAATTAGGCATAGCAATGAGATCATACCAGCGTGTGTGTCATCATATCCTAGCCTAGAAAGGACTTTTTGTTTCACGGCTGGCGGCTGAATGAAGAAATGGTGACCATTTGAGCTAGTATCAACACACTACATACTGAACGTCCAACGTCATTAAGAATTCAGGACGTGACTTATCACAAGTTTCAGTTATCCTATGGCGTACGTTTTTTTCTCCCCTTTTCTCTTATTATTTCCACGAAAAATCCTAAAGAATGAGACGCTGGTGAGTGTGAAGAACCATGGACGGAGGGAAGGAAAAGTTCAAGAAAATCTAACATTTTTTAGAAAGGCTAAAATAAATAAATGGAGTTTTTCTCTGTTGTAAGGTCTTTGATCATGATGAATCCTTTCGTGTGAAATGAAAACAGCTCAAGACACTTTTCCCTCTGAGAAGATATAATATTCTCTGCAATGAATTCCTGATAAGGAATAATGAAATCTTACCGTAGACGAAAATGTAAATACTACGCTAAAATTGCAGCAAAAATACCAGATAAATCTAGTTAAACCCAACCAAAGGAGATCGTACGTTACATGTATCCTTTTATATGTCCTCACGTCAGTGAGATGAAGGTGGTTTACATCAATCTTATCACTGGTCATGTTTTCCATGTGCCTCCAATCTCCTAGAGCATAGCTAAGAGCTAACCGGTGTATCAACAATTTTTTGTTAACATTTATAGTATAGCGATGTAACAATAGTTATGTCGCAAGGATAAAGAAAAAGAAGAAGGATTTTCTCTGCTTGATTCTACTTTGTCTGTACTCATTGGTGTAAACGTTCCAATATATTCACGAATCGATGGAAAGGAACCTTTCAAGCATACTCTTTGTGAAGAAATGAAAATCGACAGAAGGTGTTCTGTATTTTAATCGAGTCGACAAGTGATCATAGCGTTTTTAATTAAAGCCACCTATACACCCCTATATACTTTCAGAGCCCTTCACTTTTCATGCCATAATTCTTTCGGAAAGGCTGTATACTTTCTCCTTTCTCTTGATTGAATATAGAACTGCTTAGCAACCAAACTGTATAAAGGATATACGACGCAATTCCAGCGTTGAATTTTCAACAGAAATTCAGAGAAAATCACCTTCTATTGTAGTACTAATGACGCTACGTCTATTACTAATTTCAGACTTCAATCTGAATGGTTGAGCGCTGCGAGTGTTTGGTTAAAGCTACCCCCAATTTTAACAGAATTTTTGTAATACGTCACTGACACAGACTAAAACATTATTTTGAGTCACCAATTGGTAACGTAATATGAAGGAAAATGGATGGATAAACGGCATTTACTTATCCTTAGTGATAACGAGATGAGCGTGTCGATGATCAAGCTCTGAAGCGCAGACGAGCATTGTCATCATGTTTTGCGAGCTGCAAAAAGGCAAGGTTATTATATCGTTAATGTCATTGTGAGCTAATGACTGTGTAATAAAACCCAACCGTTGTAATTAACGTCACCTAACGTCAATCGCAATTATGCTTGCAGGCTATTGCGTGCCTATGACCTACCGACTACGACTACACATCGGTATTCCTGTATAGATATATCACTTTCGTTATATAGGTCCCCATTCCACCTTCAACAGAGTATACTCAATAGTATGATAATATAAAAATGGAACGCTGATTTATTGCAGCATATATGAGCAAATTGTATGGACAAAACCTGTATACATCCAAACAGACTTGCCACTGGGTCTGAGTCCATATTGTCCATTTTCCATTGTAGTCTAGTATATTTATCTTTACCAGGGAGAATGCGTTCTAACAACATGTGCTTTCACCCGCTACTTGCGGCACCTATCTGCTCTGTTTCGACCTAACCATCATGGAAGAATATTTAAGACTAGGCTATGAACGATATTATGTAGTTTTTCCATAAGATGCCTCGAAGATCACTGAGAAAAATTTATGCTTTACAGGAAAGAGTAGCTGTTGACAAAACAGAAAGTGATGACCGAGTAAAAACAATGGTTGAAATAATATGTATACTTTTATGTTCTCGCTTCGATTTAACTTATCAATGCCTAAGTATTCCAGATAACTATCCACTGTGTATTTTGTGTAAATTAGGTGTGATTGTTTTTAATAGAAAACGTCATTTGTTCATCGACCGGCAAAAAACTACTTGTCCAAAGCAAAGGCTCCAATTTAATGAACATTAACTTGAAACCAAATTTATTAAGCACCGAAGGGTGCTTATCAAATCCAGTTGTGTCTGTCCGTCTGTCCGTCCGTCTGTCTGTCCGTCTGTCTGTCTGTGTGCGGTCTAGCGCTGACACCCTTTGACCTAGGGTCACCAAACTTGGGATGTTGATTACTTAGGTCAAGAGCTAGGCTACGGCCAAATTTCAAGTTGAAAGG
>JAAXOA010004535.1:0-10195 GCA_036561885.1 Salina celebensis
TCGGTTCAGGACAGGGCGAGGGTCATTGAGTTGAGGTCACCAGCCTTAGATCACTGTCCAATCATGTGTCATATTAACAGCTATAGTCGCAAAGTGAATTAATTCATTTAAAACTGCCTTAAAGCACCACATAAAGAATGTAAGGGTTTTACTGTTGACTAGAGAGGTCAAGGTATGACTGGACCTATTTAGAGCATTCATTAACTTGCGGTCACTGGTACTGGTCACTTTGCTTGTCGGTTCAGCTACAAACCTGGTATCTGAAGTTGAGGTTAGCGGGACGTACGGTTTTCAGGTTCCCTTTTGTGTATACAACAGGGCCATGGATGGAAAATCCTATTTTTCACCCGGGACTGAAGAGTAATTGTAGCTGATTAAAAGGAGAAGAGGGACAGGTAGCATAGAACCAGAGGAGTTGGGTGGTTTGGTAGTGAAAACCAGAATATTGGCCCTTTCTCGTGAAGAATGTTTGACGGCTGTGGGAACAACATTGGAAGGAATGGACGGTGGGTGGTGGCTTAGCTTATTTCTAGCACGGTAGGGTAAAAAAATGAAAGGTAAAACTGTGATGTGAGAATAATATCGAGCGCCTTTTATGTTTTTTTTTTCAGAGAGAGCATCAGGAAGGAAAATGTGATATTGTGAGTAAGGAGCGCGCACCTGACTAGCTACACGATGAACGAGAGTCGGGGAGTCCCTATTTTGAGGAGAGAAAAAAAATTGCCTCGAATAAGAACGGGATGTGTCGAGAGTGAAACGAGAGAGAAAATGAACAAAGTGATTGCATTGCGTTTTCGGATGAAAATTCATGAGAAAAAGGCACATTTGTAGGAAATTCAAAGTAATGAGGTAAACAAATGATAAAGTTAATTATGATTGCGTTCTTCAATAAAGCCTGGGGTTTCGGGAAATTTAATCAATAAATATTGTGCTTTCGTTAGAAACGATGATTTTAGAGTAAAAACTTGCAATTAATTCATAATCCGTAAATTAGAACAGAGTTTTAAACTAAGACCCTTATTTCTTATTAAAGGTAAGGTAAGATTCATGACACGCATCTATCCCAAATATTGGCTAATAGCCAGCACGCCGAAGCACAAGCACACATTGAGTGTTACCCGCCAGATGTGCTAGTATAACAGCTGGCAGTCGCATGCTTGCAACTTATCGTAACTCTTTGATACAGAATGGTCATTGTTAATTGTTATTAGTACAAGTTCATGGTAATTTTCAGAAGCGAAGACATACTATTGGAGTAAGACATACTGTCATCTGACAGAAGTCGGAAGTCCCATAGCAATTAAGAGACATCACGCCGTAGCCGAAGCATGCATGTAGTAGTCTTCTTTTGTACTGGCACGAAGTGAAAACGTTTGCCCCGGAATCGGGATGTAAATTTGCAGGGAAACAACGTTCCCGAGTCACAATCCTCAAAGGCACTAGTACAAAGTACAATAGGCGTTGTTGTGAAACAAGCAGTGTGTATCAGGTCAACACAACATCGAAATTGTTCTACAAATTCCTAAAAACAGTTTCGCTTCGTCGCAGTACCAAAGAGGACTTTTAAATATTACCAGTAACTAAATGTAATCATTTTTTCCTTTGGTTTTTCGGA
Organism: Salina celebensis; assembly: GCA_036561885.1. NCBI lineage: Eukaryota > Metazoa > Arthropoda > Collembola > Entomobryomorpha > Paronellidae > Salina > Salina celebensis. The sequence continues at coordinate 1,616 of JAAXOA010004535.1, forward strand.
GACCTACTATTGTTTTGCTTCAGTTCGAGAATTTCAAGGGAACAAAAAATCCAGAAGAAAATGGCCTCGGGGAATCAATCAGGGTCTCCACCGAATGTGGCATCACCCGAAAACGACCAACCGACAGCCGTTGAAACTGATTTAAATCAGGTTGAACCGCCAAAGGACAAATTGTGTGACAAAACTTTGAAAACTTTTACATTCATTTATTTTTTGCATCGTAATAAAAAATTGTCTAATTAAACTTCAAAAAGTGTTTTTGTTCGTTAACAGCGAACTCGCAGACGATTTCCGAGCCTATTCCAACGTTTCTATGCAGCCCATCGTAAAACACTTCTTTTGCAACGTTTGCGGAAGCCCGGCTGGAGATTACTGTTGGACCTGTGTGGCTGGGGGACATCCATTATGTAACTTATGCAAGAATGAATTGAACGTCACCATGTGCTGGAAAGTCGTCAAACATGACGAAGAAAACCAACTATGCCGTGCTGGATTGGTACAATTGTGCTCGGACTTCAGAGCCTCCATGAACAGGGCCGTTCCAGTTAGTTGTCGCTTTGAAGGATGTGACAAATACGGTATTTGGAACGAGATCAAGACGCACCAGGAAACATGTTCATTCAAATCTTAATTAACTTTACGTTGTATCGATTATTTGGTAATAGTTATTTTGCAAATGAGATAATTGTTAACTAAATGTTTTGCGAAAAAAGTATCGTATAAAGTAATATTTAATAAAAGAGTAGCTGACACAGAATCATCATCTGTACTAACTTAACGCGAATTATTATTTATCGAGTAAATTAAATATTTAACAAAACGATTTCACGCTGATAAAAATAAATTAAAACTAGCATAGAAATGAGATATAACAACTATGATTAAATCCCATTACAAAATAGGAATTGCACACCAAAACTCGGATGTTCATAAGTTTCGATTACTAGAATACTCTTGCTTTAAACGACATAAACTTGACATTAGTTCATACTTTTTTTTTCATTAATCCACTGTGTGCTAAAATAGTAGTTTACGATTCCAATTTGGTTTCTTGTGTAGATATCATTGAAAAGAGTAAGCACCAACCATGCTTAGTACTTGTGCTGCGTATAAGTCTAATAGAATGGTCTCCAAGGCTTCATTTGTAGTTATCAGTTTTACGTTTCTATATTAGCTGGTATCATATTTCTAATGTTGCGATGCGTGGCGAGTTGTTAAATCATCCAATACGTCGGTCCAGACCCACCATCGTACTTGGAACGGTGGAGAAGAGATTTCTCAAAGGCTTCAGTAGTTGACAAGACAGATGCACCAATAAAGCTTCCATGGTAGCGGTATGGCGAGACATTTATCTGTAAAGAAACCATATAAATTATGGGATACGTTAAAACTCATCATTACTCATCATCATCATAAATCATTTTGATTACTTCTGTAAAAAAAATCGTGTTTTACCTTTGGTTTGAGATGGGGTGGGCACAGTTTTGTCACTTCATGCTCAAGTCTTTCAGCGAACCCGGGAATCATTGTACAGCCTCCAACGAGCAAAATGTTTTGGCTCATTTCCTTGCGAATATCAACGCCACAGTTCTAAAAGCAACAATATTTTGTGAAACATTAGAATTAGGTTCTAAGTCGAATTAGAGGAAGAACGAATGCAAGGTTATTTTTATTCCATTACTAACCTGAAGACATTTAAAAATCATTTTGGGAAGACTATCGCAATCAAACCCATACAGCCCTGGGTCAAAGAATCCTTCGCCTACTCCACGCAAAACGTTTTGATTCACTCCAATTAAATTGGAAAATGAGAGGACATCCCTTAAATCCATTTCCACGACAATCTCTTGAGAGTCTTGAGAAGGTCTTCGAGATCCGTTCGAGACTGATACAAACAAAGTTCTCGGATATGAATCTAAGAACGAGATTCTCAGCAGGAGTTGACAAGTACAAGCCATTCTCTTGGGGCCCAAGTCCTTGGCGGAGGGAGTGTTTTAAAGGTTGACCGCCATAGTTGGCTCGAGACCAGGCTTGTGACAGAATGAAACCTTGGCTGACAGGTACGATATCACATCTTTCTCCAACATCAACGACGATCCCGTTGTCAGTGTTGTAGGCCCAGAAGGCGACTACGCTTTGATGGGCCATCATCACGCTTCGAATCTAAAACGATATGAATTAATTGTTACGTACCAGATGTCAGACAAATTCATTTTACTACACGTGTCTTTAATTAATAATTATTGTATGTGGTTTATTTTACCTGGAGTTTGTTAAACAACACTTCAAGAATGTTTTTCCTGCTTTTGTTTTCAATGCGCCGAGGAAGATTCAAAATTAGTCTGTAATTCTCCGGGCGCACGTTAAGATCTTTGAATATTTTCAGGAGAAAACCGTAGACAGCTTCAGCTTCAATGATATTCTGGCACATTTTCGATGTGCACTCAAAGGGGAAAGTGATCTTGGCGTTCGTACGATTTTCAGGCTTGTACACGTCATTTCCATACACAGTTTTACCAGATTTCAGGTTCTCAGACATCACAGAAGCAAAGAAGAGAGCAGGAAGCGTTGCTGTGTAAAATTTTAAAAATAAAAATAAAAACCTGACACAACTTTTAAAAAACGACAAACATCACTACTCTAGAGCTATATCTTTGGAAGCTTACGTTGGTGGGATAATACACCAGCTCGGATGTTGGAAGAGCCGATGTCGACTAAAATAATATCTCGGAAGAGAGAAGGGCTTTTGGGTAAAATAGGAACTGCGAAGGAGAGTGTAGATGCCATCTCTTGTTCCAAGGCAGCGACCCACCTCTTCGCAAGGTCTGGCGTAGAGCATTGCAGTACAAAGTAGTGACCTTTCTGTTGGCATTTCAAAGAAATGAATTTGAGTATGACTGTTTTTACTGAGAAGAATAGGATTAGTGGCTTCTGGCATAGTTTCTTACGTACCCCATCATCCACGCCAATGATACGGTTTGTCATTCCTTTGCCCTAGCAAGATCATATTTTTGTTGCATATTAAATGGTGTGGTTAGATTAAACATGCAATGACAAATGAATATAATTGGAATTTAGAGAGTTACCTGCTCAGGCCCTACAAACTCGACTGGATCCAAGAAATCAACTTTTCCTCCTATCAGATTGATAGACTGGAAGAGATCCTGACAGTCGTCTTTCTAAAACACACCGGAAAATATCGAAGAATTAATTTATTAATCACATAAAAATGATTGTTTTAATTATCTTTATCTTTGTTACTAACTTCATATCCGTTCAGCTTCCCAGATGCAACTACGTAAAACTTCTTCCGCCATGCATTCCAGAAGGTACCCTTTTTTCTGTTTCCACTGAGAATGTTCATATGACCAGCGATAGTCTCTCCGTTCTCAGACGGACTAGCCTGATGAGGTTCTGATACGTAGTACAAACGCTGAAGAATAGGACCCTGAACAAAAACACAAAATTAAATAAATCAACAACCTTAATCGTTCACACAGTGTTCTGAATTCTGAAGTCAAAATTAAAACTCACTGGATCAAAATCTTTGGCTGAAATCCTAATGTGCTTAGTAAGAATCTCTCCTGGTGTCCCTTTCGCGTCTTCGCGATGAGTATTTTCCTCATCGTGAGAATAAGTCAAATGATCCACCGATCCCCCAAAGTCCTCCACCCCAAGATGGTCCACCAAATCAATCCCATCAGGCCCCGATGTTTTCCGTCGACTCGGCCCATTACTGTAGCAAAAGTCAACCTGATCCAACTCCTGATCACTATCCGACGACATTTGGCTTTCAGTCTCCTCCTGAATTACTTCTAAGCCTAATGAGCGAGAATAAAATCTATACATTCGAACTCTATAATAACTCTTCGTCCTGATCCCAACTCCCAAAATTTGGAGATTCCTCCATATTCACAAAATTCCTTTTGTTTTTGCTTTCACCCAATTTCTAAGAGTAAACAAAGTGAATAAACAATTTGCTTACCGTAGTCACCATATGAGTCCCTAAAATCCTCGACGTAGTTGTCATAGTCGGGCGGCGGTATGCTTGGCTCCGGTTCCGAATCAGTATCGTCCGTAACTACATAATCATAATCGTCCGAGTCACTACGCTCTTGGTCTACAAAGTCACTTCTGTTCTTGGGCGTGTTCGCCAATATCAACCTGGCCGCTTGAGGAATCAAATTTTCTGAAATTTGCAACGATTCAACATATCTTAGCGTGAGATGTGTACAAATCACGAAGAGTGCTATAGCACACACCTCCACAAATGGATAGGAAGTCACAATCACACTCACTAAACCCAACATCACTTGCATTTTACTATCTTTTTTAACTATCGCACTAATTACCATGCAATAGCCCACTACCCTTTCACATGCACCGCCAAATTGTATAGCATATTTCATTCTCCGCGAAAAACTGTAAAACAACTTGCCCTAATTTTCAAAATTAACAAATTATCTTTTTATCCCTAATGTGTTTCATAAACAAATGACGTTACGTTGGATCGGAAATAAAACTGTCTTTGTTATCATTGTTGCAATAATAACTCCTCCATAAGAATTACCAACTATCCATGCAATACGTCATTCCACGTGATAGCGTTTGTTTATGTGTACCACAGTAAAAAAATGCCTCACAACTGAATTACTAATTAAAATTGAACTTTGGTGTGTGTGTTTTTGTGTTGTGCATGTGACTCGTGGAAACTTCCGATTGAAATGTTAATTCGGGTTTAGTTTTCTTTCAAAAAAATGTGTAACTGCAGCCGTTACTTGAATGATTGTGTGTTGCGTATACGCGTGCAAATCCATATTTTTTTTGTTTTCTGACGGAAAATCTCTATATATTTTGCTAGTCAAGCAAAGAAACGAATTGTATCATTTAAAAAAAAACATATAACTCATATTGAAACTTACCAACAGAAACGCCAGCATTTGACTTGGCTTGTTGGGCGTAAATGCAGTCATTTGATTTAGGCACATCATAAGCAATACTCGTCTAAAACAGAATACAAAAAAAAAGCTATACCAAACTTAAAAATCGCATTCCATTCACATAAAACATAAAGTTTTTGAGCATTCAAAAAAAAAATTGTGTATCATAATAATGAACAAGAGAAACTTGCTAGTTCATAGTTAAACTGGTACAAAACACGGATAGATATTGATATTACTCATTGTAAAGCACCAGTCATTTTAATAATCGTAATAAATTATTACTTGAAAAGAAGCACAAACCCACTACCAGACCTAATCTATCATGCTGTGCTTCTATAAGCATAAAAAGGGGAAAAAAACTAATGTGCAATCAAATTTGTAATAGAAAAACGATAACAATAGCTTATTCAACAGGCTACCAGCAACATTCTTTTATCATGCCATTTAAGCCAATATGTTTTGCACGCAAAAAAAATCCTCAAAAGTACATAGTTCCCCAAAGAGCATGTAGGGAAAAGTTTTTACGTTTGTTACGTCATAATTATTAGTTAAGTTTGTTAGATTAGGAATGTTTTCTTGATTAAATGCATAACTTCCATACACCATAGACAATATTATCAGCATCGGTGGACTAAAGACATGGCCTGTTTTCAATGAACCCCAACTACAACTAAAACATGAAATGAATGCAGTCAATATTATTGAAAAGTGATTTAAACTATTTTATGTCGTTGGTCGTTGTGTTTACACCGTAGCATCTTCAGATAACCTTAACAAACCATGATGAACTCATTACTTTGTACATTGTAAGGAAGTATTTAATATAAAAGAGTTTGCAAAAAGATAGAGAGATTTCGTAATTTGCTTTGCGTTTTTTCTCATTATGGAGGGTTCATTAAGCATCCATCGTAATGATAGTAGAGCAAAAAGAGAAGAAAAAAACACTATTATAATTTCTTTTTGGATGATGAATAGCCTGACTTGGAATCAATCATGAGATGACTTTTCGTGATGATGAGCTTGCTTGATTAAGAGACTGGTGAATTGTAAAACTGAAAACAGGAGAGTTTTAAAAGGACGTTCACTTTCTTTTACAGCCATGTTTTTCAAAGATAGACCTAATTTTTTTTGCCAAATTGGCCGAGCATGAGAGAGCCACCTTGTCTGGTTAGTGTTGTCTCTTTGCCACTTGACATACTAACGAAAAGTATGATGAATGGGGCTTTTTTTATATAATTATATTTTAGTCGAAAATGTATTACCTACGCATACAAAATATTCTAAAGATATGCTTTTGATTTTTTTAAAAGTAGAGGCCAACCTAGAAATCGTGTTTGCAGATTACTGATAAGAAAGAATGAATGATTACGTGTTTTTGCATTTGATAAGATACAAATCATAAGTGTGTTCGTCCATTCATAACAAACTAGGTAATTGTAATTAACTACAAAGAGTTGATTACGTGCAAACTTCTAAAAAAATATATTACACGGCTTGTTGAAAGGTTCCTTTAAAAGGATATAAAGCAAACAGCGGAAATTCAAGGTAGATTTTTTTCTAATAATTGATTGTAAAAATCTCTGTGATATCTCATGGGTTTTAGAGAGTTCCCCACCATAGAAGACTTGATATGTTCAATGATACTTTTTTTCACCATGAAGGTTAACATGAGAAGAAAACAAATGATATCAGTGCTCTTAAACTGACACTAATGGTGACAAGATGACAGCTCTTGAAATGCCAGAGTCACGCGTGGAGTTCTCGTAGTGTGAAAAAACAATGCAACAAGTCTCCTACAAGAGGATTTCAACTAATGTGTACAACTTTCTCTGAAAGTTTTTGGTGGTGTTTTGCACGTCTTTAATTGGTTTCAGTAGAAAAGCCGATTTGAGCCCGTGTTCGGCAAAAATCAAGAGTCAAGAGAGAAAAAAACCACATGTGTGAACCAAACAGTAACTCTATTGAGCCATAAGGACAAAATTCAACGGAACAGTACAATAACGACTTTCATAAGAAAAATAGTTTGTGAGCCTAGCCAAGCGTAAGATTTATATTTTAAATGGTATACTTCTGTTGAGAACATTATAGCGGAGTGAAATTTGCAAAGCCTATAAACAGCATGGTGCCTCGACAAATTTGATATGAAAACTTACTGCTGAAAAAAAAATGAATTACATGTGCAGAGCCTTTAATATAGCGGAACTGTGTAGCACAGTAAGTCGAACCAGATTAAAGTCTTGTTTAACATTGAAAGTTATATCAGGGATGATCCATAAAGAATGTCACATGGAGTGAAGCTTGGGTTATTTGTGAACGGCCCTAAAAATGATTGTATGGAGTAAGTCTTCATCAGGTGACGGGACGGATAATGGTCAACCGAGAGGACCGAGACCCTCAGTGTCCTCTCGGCTGACCATGATCCGTCCCGTCACCTGATGAAGACTTACTCCATACAATCATTTTTCGGGCCGTCCACAAATAACCCAATCTTCACTCATGTGACGTTCTTTATGGATGACCCCTAACATCATCACTGTAAATCCTGTGAAATGTGCATGACGAATTTGAAAATGATTTTCGTATTAAATGAGGGATCCACCTTAATGCTGATGAGGAGTTTACTACTGTAACTGTGATACATGTGTTGCTCAAACGTTGGCGTCATGCACCCCGTATACTTGTACACACCAACCCTCATTGTGCAAATTACAAACATTTTGCTGCCACCTTGAGTTTCCGCTATTTGGACAAATTTTTGCTCATTATAAATACAATTTTGCAAGGAAAAAGTTATACTGGATCGACATATGAAAAAAGAGTAGAATTAGAATAGTTAGAGTTTTAGAATGAGGAATTGCAAACGACCAATTTGTTTTGCAATTGAGACCAGATTCTTTTGAAATTGACACACTTGCTTCACACGAAGGATAAAGTGTAGCAGACAAGCAGTGAGAAAAAGCCAAGCTGTGAATAGTTACGGAGTAAAATTTGCTCTTTTCCAAGTCATGAAACAACCCAACGAGGAATACGCTACGGAAATGCTCAATAACAAACATCTAATGGGTTGATGGTGCAAAAATAAGTTAATAATATTTTCTGTACATCCTGTCACACTTTATTTGAACACATGCAAAAATATTCTTTTGATTTTTTTTTTCAATTTACCTTGGCTCCGTCTGACAAATTATGTTTTTGGTACCGGTTTTCGTAAAGTCCAAGCGATGCCTGCTTATCGCGCTCGTGCAGTGACCTAACAGAAGTAAATAGAGAGTCTCCTAGTGTCCCATTAGACGCCGGAAGGGCTGGGCTTGCAGATGTTAAAACTTTTGAGCTCATTTTTAGCAGCACTCTTTGTTCTTTTAAATCTCAAAATTATAAATGGTGCTCAAATGCTAAAACAAGATGATATTCTGACTCGACCTAAAAATCAAAAAACAAAAGAAAAATTAGTGTTAGGTATTATTTTTAATTGTTGGGTGCAAATTGCTCTTGAATATGATTTTCCGCACATGCTGGGCGAGTGTCTACCCAAAGGTGCTAAACCAGCTATAGCTTGGTGCGAAAGTATCCTCTATAAACTCTATACAACTATGAAAAAACATTTTAAAAAATATTGTGTTTTTGCACTTTTCATCCC
>JAAXOA010004536.1:0-10194 GCA_036561885.1 Salina celebensis
CTAATACTTGGTATCTCAAAAGAGGGACGGGCTTGCCCCGGCCCCTTCGGGGCCGTGTCAACCCCGGCCCCACTGTCGCCGCGCGACAGTAGGCGCCAGTGGTCCTACGCCACTGCAGCAGACTGCATCTAATCAGCAAAAATCATTCAGGATTGTAAACTCTACGTAAACCCAGGATTAGAATTCTTGTTTGGGCAGTTAAAACGACACTTCAAAATTTTTAATTGGGTGATTAGATAACGTTCACAATGTTCTCACAGTTGTTCACAGTTCCGGTGTTTTCGATAGCTCTGTCCCTTATTCAGGTAATTACCAATAAATTTACGTCTTTCTACGCATATGTTTAATTATAATTAATATACTTCATACTTGTTCACAGTGGACGATTTTCACATATGGCTCCAACCCATTTCTGATCGAACTTTTTATCTGTGACCCTCGTCAACGACAACAGCTATGGAGGCTGTTTACTCCAATGTTGATACATTCTGGAAAGGTGCACCTATACGAGACAATTTGTACGCAATTGATTCTTGGATATATGCTGGAGAAATTTTACTCCTGGAAAAAGGTCGCTGCTGTTTATCTCTTTGGAGTGGCGTTTGGTGAATTGGCTGCTGGAGCTTTTAACCCTTGGAGCTTTGGATACGGAGGATCTGGAGGAGTTTGCGGTTTGTGGGCAGCAGTAGCAATTACAACAGTTTGTAACAGGAACAAAGTGAGATTTTCATACTTCAGGTATGGATATCTTGCTTATGAACTTGCGGGAAGTGTTATTTTGTCAGTAAGTAACTTTTTCAATATCAAGGCTTCTTATGAAGCTCATTTGGGAGGAGCGTTTGGAGGGCTTGTTGCTGCAGCAATGTTTATGACTCCAGGACGGAAACGAATGAGGTCTGTGTGTAAATTTATGGGCGAGGGTTTCATTCTTGTCACTGTGAACATTTGGCTGGGTAAGTATATTCAGCATGGTGAAAGTAAAATATATGACAGAACTGAGTGTGTTATTGGCGGTATAAATTGAAGAAAATTCAGAAACCTGGATTGAAGCTCTAGTTAGAGTGTTGAAGTAACTTAATCCCTGTTTCATTATTTGATCTGTAACTGATTGTCGCCAAATGTTGCGAAATATATATTTGTGAATTTTAACGTAATAAAGATATTATTTATATCTGGTATAAATTAGAATCATTGTCCTCATTTGATTTCTCTCATCATTCATAAGACCTTTTTATTTCGTGTTTCTTACGGTTCGGTTATTCAAATATGCAAGAGCCTTCATTAACATCTTACCAAAAACGATCTTAACAGTGGTCTAGGATTCACAACTCGGACACGTTACTTTTCAAAAAACTGCAAAACCACATCAGTTTATGTGGACAGGTACCAATTTGAGTGTGATCACAATGATATAAAAGGTTTTTCCTCATTTCATTACGCAAAAAGTGAGCATATCCAAGAAACTGTCCGTCCAGTAAATCCTATATAACCAATCTAACATAATTCGAATTTTGAACTGTACTGATACCTTAGAGTATCGCTCAACTACGATAACCAAATAAAATAATTAAAAAAATAATTTCTTTTATAATTAAGGGATCAGATACATTATCAATGTGTAAACTTATGGATGTATTCGAGATTCCAAGTATGATTCAAAGGAACAGAGAATTTTAAACCAAAATTAGTCGTGTTTGATTATAGAAAACCAAACCTAATCCAACCTTTCCTCGCTATATTTGTTTCATCATTATAACACAACACTCGACTTGTATTAAAATGAGGATGATCGAACAAAGAGCGCATTCTTCGAATCACATTCGAGTTTGATTCATCCGAGCCAAAAAAAAAGTATATTTAAACATATATTAAGACTATTTATAAAACCAACATGTATGTGTGTCCCTATATCTGGAGCGTAAATGGGAAATGAGTCATCACAATCACGAGTCATACAAAGGTTTTAGCTTTAAATGGTAGCTATAAGCCTTAGCCATTTTGGTGAACAGACATGGTGGTAGATAAACAGTATAAAATATAAAATCACATGTCAGCAACGGTTGTGGACTCCATTATATTAAAAGATTTCACTTACAGTTTGGTCTTTCAGTCGTTTCTAAAACGGTGTGCTGTTAACTTTGAAAATATTCCCTAAAGTTTGCAGTCAAGATGATCCCTGTTTTTACTCTGACGATTTCACTTATTCAGGTAAGTAACCAAGTTCTTTAAACACAAATACAATTCGTTTCAATGATAATTAAAAATTTGATTTTGTTTACACAGTGGACAATCTACGCCTACTATACAAATTCATTTCTAATTCGACTGTTGATTTGTGACCCTTATCGACGCTATGAGCCCTGGAGGCTCCTTACTCCTTGTCTTATACATTCCGGGAAGGAGCACATTTACAGCACAATTTTTGCCCAAGTGACCCTGGGGACAATGCTCGAAAGCTGTTACTCATGGAAAAAGGTCGCTTTTGTTTATCTGTCTGGAGTGGCATTTGGAGAATTGGCTGCCGCAGCGTTCTTGCCTTGGGAGTACGGATATGGAGGCTCTGGAGGTTTTTGTGGTCTTTGGGCTGCATTAGCAATAACTACAGCTTGCAACAGAAAAATAGTCAAATATTCGTACTTTAGGTACGCGGCCCTCGTTAACGTAGTGGCGGTACCCATTATCTACGCCCATACAGATGCGTTTCACGAGGTGGACTATGGGGCGACAATTGGAGGACTTGTTGCAGCGTCAATCGTATTGACGCCAAGAAGGAAACGCATGATGCACTTGTGTAAATTTTTAGCCTGGGTTTATATTTTTGTCACTGTAAGCATTGGAATTAGTAACTATCTTCTTTATGGGGTGAGCAAAATAAATAAAAGGATAGAGTCTGTTGTTGTGGACATATATTTAGAAAATTTGGAAACATGGACAGAACTTTTTGATCGATTGAATTCTGAGTAGCAAAAACTGATGTTTCTGAATTTTAGTTTTAGTTTCTGAATTTCTGAATATGTGCTGTTGAATAAAGGAAAGTTATACCAAATATTTTATTGAAATCCGTTTTTATTCATTAAAAGAAAGAAGTTTGACAGTTATTTGGACAAGGGAGGGATTTTCGGTGAATAAGATAACCAGTTTTCTCACTGTGCCAGCTGTCATAGAATTACACAAAACCCAGAGGAATAACAAGAACCAGAAATGAAGGTCACAGAATTTATTGAAAATCAAATACAACTTGGTCATGTCGTGATAAGCTTCCAGTTTTGGCTACATTCTAAATGAGATGAGAGCAGCAGTTAAAGATTGGTGACAAGTAAATTGAGGTTATCTAGCCAATGTGGTACTGTGGAGGAGGCGGCGAGTACACCTGGTCCTCCTGAGTGGCCGGTTGTTGGGAGGGATAAGCATCCGGAGCTGTACTGTAGCGGGTTTCCTCAACCACAACGGCCTGTTGACGCCTGTTATAAATCAGCATCATATATACGACGATGCAAATACACACTAGGAGAACAAGTCCACATCCAATCCCAAGCAGAATCCAACCAAACATAAAGAGGCGTGACGTATCCGTATCCTCCCCGGCGACGAACGACAACAACCGGACGTACAGGGCGCACGATAACAACAGGTCGTGGACGCAGACGATATTGACGTAGCTGTACTTCTGTAGAGTTGCAAGTCGAATTGATTTTGCAGCAGTACCAGGTTCTGTCGATGCATTCCGAGCAGTTTCCACACTGACTTGTGCAATTTGAGTAGCTGGAAACGGTATGGGAACAGTTGTACTCAAATTCCACATCGCCCCGTGACCCTCGCCTGCAGGAAAAGAAAGAAGATGTGACATTTTAGTCGCAATGCCGGAAGCCTTTCAATGAATATAAAAATGCAAAACTTACAGAGATTCACAAAACTCCTGACATTGTGTGCAATGGGATTGTGGCAGGATGACCAAGAGAATGAGCGTGCAGACCAAAGCGCCACTGACCAAGAGTGACTTCATCCTTAAAGCGTTAAACAACTTGGAGCTCCACCACTGCGATAATTTTTGTTTACTTATTGGAAAAAAAAATTCTTCAAAAATTGTCCACTCTAGTAATACAAACAAAATGTTTCCATGGGCCAAGTTGTTCCAACATGTAATATAAAAAGGACTGTCACAAACCGTCGCTGACATTCTGAGCAAATATTGACCGACCAGACTTATGAAAACCAGGATGGGTTATCATCGCGTTACTTTATAAAGCGGTTCTTTCACAACTAAAGAGTTTCACTGCAACTGGTTGTAACAAATTAGAAAGGATGATATTTATTGATTGGATTTGTAACCTGGATCTGGATATCGGAGCCATGCACAACAAATGAATTCGTTACCTGCAAAACATTCGTTGGACTTCTGTTCAAAATTAATACTAAATATCTGATTTCACGTCCAACTTATGTATCTGGGTTATCCTAATATCTGAACCCTTACCGATATCCAGTCTCAAATGCTGATGTGTGTAAGTTCCCGTAGTGTGATATCCTTATTTGCTAATACAATCTTGATTTGTTTATCTCTATTAGGTCCTTGCGTTTCAAAATTTAGCGTGACCACTTACTACATTTAAACTTATTAGTATCACACGTATAATTAAGCAACTGCCTGTGAGAAAACTTTTTCATTTCCTCTATTCTGTCTGTATATAACCTTCCACAATTTATCATGACCTGGATGGAAGAAACTGGAACTGAAAATCATTACGAAACAATTGATAATATTTAAACTCTCATTCCCAAGAGATTTCTGGAGTTTTCCAGATAAAAATGAATGAATATTACCTAGGAACACATAGGATTTAATACTAAAAAATCATGCATTTTTTCAATACTGACTCTATTAAACAAATAAATAAAAATCTGCGACGGTATATTAGCATTAGCATTAACCGTACTCCTGATAAGATTGATAAGAATCGTAGAATGTATACCACCATTGTTTAAGTGTTAAAAGTCCATGTCAGTCTGTAATCTTCCAGCTAGTCGTTCGTAATATTATCTTATCAAACAAGGCGCCCATCAGTCATCCCTTAGAAGAGCATCAACAATTTTCTGCGCTGTTTCAGTGTCAGGGTCAACTAAATGCAGCGGGGTGTTTCCATCTGAGTCGCGCATTAACCAAACCGATTTGAAGCCCCTTTGGATAGTAAGCATACTCCACTCATGAAAATCCGCTGGAGTTATTTTGTTTTGATTTTGCTCCCAACTTGGTTTTCTTAAACATGCAGCCAACAGATGAGCAACATTTTGATTCTTTGCATTAGTAGCTTTGAAATTTGCACCATTGTCAAGTAGTACTTTTGTCATGGGTACAATCATTGGACTTCCAATATAAAATAATGGAGTCTCTCCATTAGCGTCTGTTTGATTTATGTCATATCCAAATTGTATTAAACTTTGAACCCAATCAATATTGCCATTCCACACACTGTAATGCATAAGTCCCCGGTTTGTTTTGTTGGTTTCTGTATAGTCCGTGGCCAATTTCATTAACATTTTAAGGGTCAGAATTTTCTTCAATTGTTTAAAATATGAAAATGTGTCTGAAAAACGGAGGAGACTGATGGCAGTATGTGCTTCTCGTTTATCAATTTGATCAAGAAGTACGTATGAATCATCTGAATTTGGAATGGAACATGAGTTCTTCTCATTTCCAGAATAATCAATTTTGTTCCCAAGCTTGCAGCTGGTAAAGAATATCTGGAGAACTTGAATAAACTCCTGATCGTTCCCTTCACACAACACATGTTCCAGGATTTCAACCTTTTGAAATATTCGAGTATCTTTCCAACAAAAGTCGTATGATGCGTTCAGGAACTTCAAAATGGGAATGTTTGACGTAGAAGGCAATTTCAGGTATATATAGGACTTAAGTTTAGCTATTTGATTTACTCGCTTACTGAGGAAATGTTCCAAAATGTTTACACGTTTTTCTACTTCGTCACTCGTCAGATTCCTGCATCGTCGGTTAGCATCCTTTAAAGATATATTAGTAACAGCCGCGCCAAGTATTTGATTGTCATCTGTAGCAATTTTATCCAGGAAAAAACAGTACGTTTCTAAGTTGCATGCTTTCACAGCCGCTACCATAGGCGAATCGATGCCAACAAATCGATAATTTGGCTGAAGCAAGTTTCCTTTAGTGGTTTCAAATAATTTGTATAGTTCTTCCATCGCAAATCTATTCCCATTCTCTGTGGCTTTGCACAAAAAACGTGTAGCATTATAGTCGCTGAGTCGCGGAGATAACACGCCATCCTTACCGGCGCCTTTTGCCATCATGAAGTTTTGAGAGCACAAAGAAAAGACTAACCTTTCTTGCACTGGAAGGCTGTTGACGATCTTTGCCAATAAAGTAAATAGCGCGTTGAATCCCAAACTCAAGCAACCCTCCATCACCATGTAAATATCGATGTCATCGATGCCCATAAATTGGAATTTTGTTGGATCTTTCAAGCATGTGCTTTGAACAGATGCCAATGCGGGCATCACTTCGTACCAATTTTCAGGTTCCAATGAGTTGAAGAATACAGCTGCCAGTTCGTTTATAAATAAAGGTACATTAACATATTGAATAAGACTATTAATAAACCTAATTAATGTTAAATGTTTAAAGTAACGCTCTCTCCACTTCCGATACATGTCAAATCTTTCATTTTCATCCGTGTAGCAAACGGTAGTCGGACGCAATACGTGCATAAAAAACAGGAACTCGATATCATTGTTGTATATTCCGGAGGCGTTTTCCAGTGTGATAAGATGGTCAACTATGAGTTTTGCAACAAAATATTCAGCAAATGTACGGTGCAAAAAATTGTATGCTTTAGTTTCATCAGAGTAGATCAAAACTCCAATACTGACTGCTTCTTGGTATACAATATCGGATGTTTTAAGCCAACAGGGTTTCAGATATTCCGAATATTCAGGAAATAGGAGTGTTACAGCCTGCGCGGTGTGAAAATTGACGAGTTCTCTTTTCTTCTCTTCAGCTTTAGATGCAACCAATCTCTTCGTTAGTTTGGCCAGCCCATTTGTTATATACTTGTCGTAAAGCTCACAAACGGTTATGACAGTCGCCGCCTCAGATATTTTCAAAGTAGTAGCACGGCTAGGGTCTGAACACCGTTTTGCTCGTTTGGTTTCTATTTTTGCAAGCATGTAACATTTTAACGGAACACCAAGAATGTCACTGTCACTTGCATCTCTCAGTTTCTCACAATTCTTAATAATTATACCTGCCAACTCTTCCATTCTATTCATTTCATGGTCTGGATACTCAGATTTCCATTGAGTCACTAGTGCCAGTATTTGGTCTTGAGTAGTAAACGGCAATATATCATGGGCGATGACGCAAAATGTTTCCTCCAGTTGATTCCTCATGTTGGGTCGAGAAGTAATGCAGAGTCTGATTTTGTTATAATTGGCCAACAGGTTTTTCAGGAAGCCCATCATGTTTTCTGCATCAGCTTGTTCTAGCTCATCAAATCCATCGAGGAAGATAAACAATTTATGACTGAATATAGTCACACATTTATAAACCAAATATGACTCCAAATTGGAACTGCATACGAATTCTAACAAAGTAAGCAAAGGTTCTTCGCTCGCCCATCTTTCAGCCAAATACTTACTTAAATCAGGGAGTGTGGAGTAGTATACCGAAAAGTTTGATCCTGTCTGAATCAACTCTCGGGCCAGATTTTGCAAAAGCCAAGTTTTTCCCATGCCAGGAACGTCACAAATGCAAATTCCTTGACTTTCATTCTCAGCCACTAGCTTTCGTACAAGTTCAGTCTCAGAAACATAGCCAGTATTGGAAGCATCAATGTATTTGCTTAAAATGGGGCTGTACTTACTTGACCTTAAATAAATAAAGTGGTCTCCCTCCATACGCACCAAATGTATGGGCACATTGCATATAGTGACAAGATCATCCCAATCATCTCCATGCACCATATGGATGTATCTTGATGCTACTATTTTATCGTCCAGTTGGCTTTCGGAAGACTGTGAGTTAAACATTTGGACAGTAGCCTTAACTTCCTCTGTGCATCTTGTATGAAACACAAACACGTCATTTGAAGCAGCTCCAAACACATCAGACTTTATTTTGACGCTATCCGAAATGGACCTGTTGATATACAATGGACTTTTGGGAGGAACAATTCCGTGTAAACAAAGTTGACTTGATTCATTAGCTAAAAAGTCTTGAAACTCAGACATCACTTTAGTTGACCTTAACAATTCTTCTGCGTCGAGCAACGTAAGTTTAGGAAATGTATCAGTTAATGACTTTACATCTCGCAACATTTTCACGGGAAACTTTAGAAGCTCCTGTGCCAGTGCTTGTTCTAAAGTACACGACATTGGGGCCTTGAGGTTTCCTGGGTTTCCTGAGGACAAAATACTGTAAACCGATTGTTGACTATCAATCAAAAGCCATTTGCAAAGTGTATTATATCCAGTTTTTCTAGTCTTCAGTATGCAATACAGTTCTTTGGCTGCTGCAATGTCTCCATGATTTGTTTTGATGGCTGTCTGTAAATATATAAACGTGGTGTAATCATATCTTTATTGTGAAGAGAAATTTAATAAAAATCGGCAAATGCGACTGCAGCAAATGGAACGAACCAGTTTTTGTTCCTCTTCCTCTGAAAGAGTCTTGTTTGATTTAAGTCCAGCCAACAATTTTGTCGTAACTTTGGTCTTCTCAATGAGAGCTCCCAAGTTCCTATCAATATGATCAATGTCACTGGGCTCCATGGTTTGAATCCATTCACTTGCATCAAAATTTAATTGTAACAGAAAATTCAAATAAGTTGTAGTATTCACATCACCATTGCCAACTCATATAAAAGGAAAAGTGAAAATTCATCTGCCACAATTTGTATTGTCCCATGATGTTCACGTGAGTTCTTGATGACTTATCAGTAACTTGATAAGATAAAAAATACTATGGTCACTGATATAGGGTTGTTCTGAAAGTGTATATAAAGTAACGAATATTGTGTGAAATGATGGAATATTACAATTTTAGGTTGTTACAACGTAAATGACAAATAAATGTGCGCTTGAACAAATATAACTGACGATTAAAAAAACAGTTTCTATTCTCTTGATAAACAATGCTTAATGCCAGTGAAAGAACATGTTTGGTTTTCATTTCAATCTATAAAATAGGATAACGGATTACATTCATAACATGCGCTTTCTCTATGGGCGGAAGCATCGTCTCAATACATGTCAATAAAATACATAAATGCGAGTAGCCAGAAAATTATCCAACATCGATTAATAAAACATGTTTATCTCAAGCGTTTAATTCGGTATTAAAAATTTATGTTCATCGCTTGAGTTATTTGTTTGCTTGCATTTATATGGATAGCTAAAGTAGATAACGAAATGCTGTATAAGTTTCAGTCGTACGAATAAGGAAAAAAAACTTTCAATTTCAATATGTCAAACTTGTCTGCAATTTTGAATGAACTTGTCAACACTTATGTTTGATGTTTAATTGACTGATTGACGAGCAATCCAGTTATAGACGATCGGAGTGTTATACTAATGGCATATTTACGCATCGATCATTAAAGCGATGAAATATTTTTAGTCTAAATATGCGTAATCGATGTCATTTATCCACTCCATAATAAAAATTGTCTTGTGTTTCCTGAGTACACCTCCATACATACAATGTTAAGTATTTAACGTAAAGCACCGGATAGACATAATCGCATCCTAAAATGATGTAACATTAACACGCGCCGCTAAGCCGTTTGGAGAGACCTTTCGCGTCGGTATGTGCTAACACTATTATGCACTAAATCCAATCACAAATCAACATTACTGACAAGTTGAGTATCGCAGGAGCGTTTCTTTATTGAGAAATGTATGACAGGTATAGGAACACTAGACATATATTTGCTCGATTGTTTACCGGTCAGTATTTCAACAAATTATTCAATGTTTGTAAATGATCCAAGGAGCCGCCATGCAGGGCTCTGAGCGCGTGCTGTTTTTCAACGCTGGAAAGTTCAGAAATATTGATTTTGCTGCATTAGCTCAGAACACACTTAAAAATTACGCCGGGTTACGAGATTTCCATCATGAAGTTGATCAACTACAGCCTCTCATTTACTTTTTTGGTGAAATAGCATC
>JAAXOA010004537.1:0-10193 GCA_036561885.1 Salina celebensis
ACTCATCCAGTATGACTTTCCTAGATAGTGACAATCCTTCTGCGTAGAGACGCATGGAAGTAGTAATGGAACCGGTCACCCAATAAATCATGACATTGTCGATGAGCTCATCTAACTTGAAGTTTTCTGTTATTCCTCCATCTTGACGGGTTATCCAGGTACGGTTTGTCCATGTAGAAAACTTCTCCAGAATGTAAGCAGCCAACCCCAGAGGGGAATGAGATAAGGCGACGCCTGTTAAACGACTCATTAAAACAAAGTATTCCATATAAATAGAGTTTAAGAGGAAATGGAGACATACCGACTGTGTCTGGCTTGGTTGCTTGAATATGTGCGTATCCCGATTCACGAATAGTGTAGGTCCACGTGTCCCAGAATGGGAGGATGTGTTTGGCAACCTCAGGAGGGACAAACACGCTTGGGAATGTTGACGCAAGGATGTTCTTGAGCTGGGTTGTGGGGGAGTTGCACAAACAGTTTGCACTGTGAGCTCCTAAAATTCTGTTGAAATTTTGTACAGTAAATTTAAATTTGTTTTTTACAGAATACATGCAGGCATTATACGTTTTCTTGTATTGAAATTTACCTGTCTTGGTACAATGTAGCAATATCTGCAACAATCCATGCACCCCAGTCCCCGCCCATAACGTAAAACTCCTTGTGTCCCAGTCTTTCCATCAACTGTTTAAATATGTTTGCAATTTGCACGGTTCCAAGACCAGGTCTGGAAGGTCCTGATGAAAATCCATACCCAGGGATGGACGGGATAACAAGTTCATAGTTAATATTGGAGTTGGTTGGTTCACTAAGCAACGGAATGATTTTTTGGAACTCCACAACACTTCCAGGCCATCCATGAATTATCAGAATGGGCCTTGTCACTGTTTCCCTCTTTTGATGTGGTTTCACATAATAAAAGTGAATGTCCAACCCTCCAATTTGAGTTTTATAATAATAATAATAATAATGTTTATTGTCAGATAGTTTCTTCGAAAAGTACATTACACTATAAGACATAAAAAAAGTCAAACAAGAGGTTTTATACATTAAGTTTACACCAATTACAATTATTTTGTTTCATAAAGATTAATACGGCTTAAAGATATTTTTCAATTACTCAGTTTCAAAATCAGGTACAAATATTTTCATCAGGTAGAATTAATTCATTACAGCTTTGATTGCTTAGAATATATGACATTATTTTTTTCTTAAAACGAAAATTATTCATTAAGTTACTCATGTTTTTTATTTCACTGGTTTCAGTTTTAAACTGGGGATATTTGTTCAGCAGTTTTTCTCTGGTTTTCCAGTCGTACTTGTGAAGCCAGTGGTTGCCCACAGTTTTTAAGTAGTTTGAATTGAATCCATACTCAAAACCAATTCCATCCAATGGCTCTGGTACACGGTTAGAGCTAAGCTCAACTGTCAATCGCTGTTTCAAATCGTCCAAGACTTTTGAGGAGGTGTCTATCCTGAAAGGACGAATGGAAGTGTCTTCCGGGTTTCCTTGGTCTGACGTGGGACCCCAGTACTCATCTTGGACAACTGGAACCGGCCTGTGTTTAGTTAATTGAAAGTAAACCCATGCAACTGCAATTGTACTAAATATCAGGAATAAATTGGCGACTAATCCCATATCCAATTGACACAAATTGCGAACAATAGGCCAGGAAAATTATGAATAGATGTTGTTGCTGATATTTTAAAAGTCTGATTGGAATGGGGTAGGAAGTTTGTAACAACATGTGTGAATCTGCCATGATAATATGATGGAAGATCAACAGGTTTGGTGGTGACCTTGAAAGCATTAAATGTTATATTCATGTGCTCAGCAAAAACCCTCTTTACTCTTCAGCCTTTCATGTTTGCGTTTGTTTGACAGGATGACAAGATTACTGTAAGATTCATGATAAATCAAGCAATCAAGCTGTACCTTGTCTAGCCTGTGTGTGTCGGGTGGCTTATCGACAGCCAGACCGGAAATTGTACTGCATCTTTGGCTCAAAGACCGCTGTTAAGGCAGTGTTTAGGACAAAAATTGGAAGCTTTTAATTGCAGTTAGTCGTTTACATATAGTTTGCTAAAATGGCAGAAACAGAAAGTCATGAACCCGCATAAATCATGGAATCAATGAATTGAACTACACCCTTACACTGACTAATCATCAACACAATTTACTTTCCCTCGATTAAGGGCAGAAGTCCGCCGTGGACATGGCCTTTACATTTCTAATTCTAATCAAACACAACCTTTGCCACCTTTACTCGTCACTGTCATCACTCGATTCAGAGTCCGTTGTAACCGCGTCATCATCCGATGATGAATCCAGAGCGCCTTGGTCGTCAAGCAAAACTTTGATCTTTCTTCCTATTTGCTCCCACTCCGTGGCGCATGATGTGTCTTCAAAATTGATGAACTCGAACCAGAGTTCTTCGAGAGTCTGCATCGTTCGGAAAGCGGCCGCAAACAAAAAGCGTGTGTGTTGAGAATCGACGGTAATTGGCTCTGCTTGGATTACGAAACCAAATTTCTCAAGGTCTGCAAATGAAAATGGATTATTATCAATTATAGAAACGCATCACAAGTATCAGATTCAGGTCAGGCTCAGGTTCAGTCAAAGTAACTTACTTTTAAGATTAGTGATTGAGCGGGGGTTGTCCACGAGAGCAGCCGGCCAAGAGTTCTCCTCCTCTGGGATGTTCTCCAGGGAAATCCCTGTCAATAGTTCCACCACTTCCCGTTCTGATGGCAAAACTACAAGTAACTTTAAACTTGTGAGGAATTCCAACCTGGAGAAAATTACAGGAGCCGCGTACAGCGCGTTGTTGTTATCCATGTCTTCGTTTTCATTATTTCTGCTTTCCCATTCAAGGTTTTTCAAATTCGGGAAACTGGTGCAGAGCCGACCAGCCCTAATACAAATTCGTTCGTTCATATCCCTCCAACTTTCGAACAGAGTCAGATCAACAGCCTTTTTAAAAACTCCTCCGCCACTGGTCAAACAATCGAATGTCCTAGCCTCCGTGGACGCCTCGTCTATTAAAATCTCTTCCAAATTTGGTATGAGTTTGGAGGGTGATTGTGTCCCAGTTATGGCGGTCCCTTCAAGCCACAAGAATGCCAATCTTCTCATTGGATGGTCCAGTATCCATTCGGCTTGATGGCACAGAGTCACGGTGCTTAAATTGGGCGTTTTCTTAAGCGAAATTCGTGCCAGCTGTGCACCTAAATCTTCGGTGTCGTTGTCATCCTGGAATAAATAGCACTCTAGATCGTGGAGCTTAGAAAGCTCGTTAGAGGCACATAGGTCTGAGAAGAACTCATAACTGCATCGTAAATCGTCAACTTGACTCCAGTCAACTTGGTCAAATCTTTCAGGGCGTAAACGGTTCAAATCGCGAAGCTGTATGACAACGTCACTAGTCTTGAGGTTGTTGGAGACTTTGACAATTGCATTCCAGAATGTCACTGCCTTCACGAATTCCACGAATTTGCCCTCCTCCATGCCAATTCCTTGAGCTTTGAAGCCACAGTGCCTCAGTGCTGGTAGTTCAATTGACCCCAACTCCGCAGGGAATCCATGAAATGACTCATTTCCATCATCACAAATCCGAAAACTGACGATTTCATTGGAAAAGTCACGCATAAAAGATTCTAACGCAGGAGTCCATTCATTTACCGCTAGTTTGAGTGGGAAACCGCACCCAGGCATTAAACTATCAACAGCGCTTTGCAAGGACTTGTGCGGACCACTATCTTCGAGGTATTCGGACACAGGTGTGTCCCCGCCATTGGGATTCTCGACTACAATGCAAGGCATCAGGGACAGATTGTTGCGGAGGGTGACGAAAACTTCATGTTTCCACAAAGAACAGACGGCTCTGGCGTTTTTAAGGGATTTTAGGTCCGCATCGGCTGCCAAATGCCCAAAAATCATGGACACAAGCTGCGGGAATAAAAACATTAAACTCAGCTAACTATTCTCAGTAATATTCATCAAGTTGAATTTCAAAATGTGAGGAGTAAAGCGCAGAAGATTACCTCTGGAAGCCTGAGAACCTTTTGAGCTGGAGTTTCCGCCGGGATACGTTGACCTTCCGTTTCTTCCCTCCTCACCCCAATCTGGGAATCAAATGTCGCTCCTGATTCATCCAGTTTTAATCGCTTCGAACTTGGAGCTAAGTCCATTGTTGATTTCTTGGAAGTCATTTTCCACTCCGAACTTTGAACTGGAGAAACAACCACTCACTAATTATCCCAATTAAAAACAGATCGCAGACTTTGACAATTGATCCTTCCCAAGAGAGCTCAGGACGTTGGACGCGTTCGAGGGACTTGCACAACCTTTTAAACTCCTAATCCAGACTGTCCGAAAATAATTTTTAATCGTAAATTTTTTCCTGTTTGTTTCTCTTAAATTCAATTCAAACGGAACACATTTTCTCAACGTCTTCCCTGTCTCAACACTCAAGACCAAATACCAACGAAAGTTTTTCCTTCTTTTCTCTCTCACCGAAGTACGTGCATGTGTACAGAATAATCAAATATTTAAATTAAAACTGGCGTAAAACTTAACAATTCGCAATAAGCTGAAATGAAAGGTCAAACAATAAAACGCAGAGAAAGGGAACAAAAGAAATATTTTTAAATAACATCCGGGAAGTGTGTAGAGAGCATTTAAGGTGCCCATGTGATGGCGAACAAACCAGCAAACTGGATCCTGACTGGAACTGCTTTGGACATGCAAAGCACTCAATTTCTCGACCCAGGAAGACGCCACCTCCTTCAAATCCATAACGCCAATGTTCATTAACAATTTCTCCATGGGAATACGACGGACGGTCGGTTTTGAAACCTATGGTGACGCCCTCTTTGAGATTGAGTGCGTCTTCAATTGGCACAGATAAGCCCCTTGGGTTTGTACAAAGTGAAGCGGACAATTGTGCATGAAAAGTATCCTTATTTAATTAAAAACGCCCAGAAAAAGGATATCTTCGATGTGGCCCTGATTGAAGTCCAAAAACCGATTCAATTTGTTGAGAACATCAAAGTTGTTCGAATTGCCCCGAAAAACTTCAACCCGATGGACTTCGCAACATCGGCGATTCTTCCAGGGTGGGGGTACACAGACACGAAAAAGATTCCAGTGCCTTTGCAAAAGGCAACTTTGTTGATTCACAGTGACGATCTGTGCTATCCGAAAAAGAGCCAGGAGGAAAAGGACCAGTTTCTTTGTCTTGGTGGACAAATTAATAACACTTGGAGTCCCAATCCGTCTAAGGGTGACTCAGGAGGACCTGCCATCTGCAGGGGACCATTGGGAAGGGTTGTTCACTGTGGAATTGTATCCCACGGAGGTTTCTCAGATCAGTGTGTGGACAACAACAATGAAGAGAAATGCTATCCATGAAACTTGAAGATGTGAGCTACTTCCGGGACTGGATTATCAAAAATGCTGGGGATCAAGATGAGAGCGTTATTTACGAACCGTTCTTATTCGGACAGGAAGTTAAAGATAAGCTGCATCAGGTCAAGATAACTTCAAGACAGGGAGGTCATGTGGAGGGACTTTGGTAGCTAAGAATGTCGTTGTCACTGCAGCCCAGTGTGTCTTTGAAGACATAGACAGTGAAGAAAAACATGAGCACTTAAGGGTCACAATTCAGTCTGGAAAGAAACTGAGAGCTTCCGAACTAAAGAAATACGATGGGGAGTCATCCTCCCGAAGGAAGCGTCTAATTTACCATACAGACCGGTCAAAACCAAGTAAAAACAGGAAGTTTTTGGAGACCACGCTGAAGAAGGATGACCTCGCCATGGTAAAACTCTCTGAGGAAGTCGATGGAAACATCCCGAAATTCCAAAAGAAAGTGATAAATGGTCGGAGGGAGTGGAGCTCGCAAATCCCCTGGGGAAAAGTGAGACACTTCGGGCTAGAGACTTTAAAATCTTAACGAAAGAAGACTGCCAAAATCGACTGGAACGAATTCCCCAAATAGCTGAAGGACGTCTACAAGAGAATCTTTTATGTGGGGTGGAGAAATACTCGGGAGGATCGGTATGCGACAGGGACCTCGGAGGTGGATTAATTTGCAAAGGTAAAAGAGGAAAAGAGGTGCTCTGTGGAGTTCAAGTGTTTCGAGCTTGCGAGTCCTCCATTCCAAATGGATTTATAAATATGTCCAAGACAGGAGCTTGGGTTAAAAATACACTGAAACAATGGCAAAACTAGAATTTTTTTAAGCTGGATTATATGTTACGTTACGATTTATGTTAAATGTACCACCAATTAAACAAATTGTAAAGAATTTTCGATTAATTTTTGTTGTTGTAACCTATCATACATTTTGAAAGGAGTTAACTTTGAATGATTTGGATTCGAAAATATTCGGTCATGCGTCATGTAACTTAATTTTGATGAGTTGAATGGAATAATTGCGTTACGCAACAAGATCTTTGTTCGACCAGGAATAACAGGCGTAATTGGCCTCTTGTTTGTTTCCAACATGGGCAGCGTTCATCAGGTGCATGTAACATCCGAACAACAATCTGGTTAGAGTTTTGGATGTGTCGGCACATTCCAAGCATTTTTGTGCAGTAGAGTTTTTTCCAAGACACTTTTAAGTAACATGGCATTCCAAGAGTTAATCCAGAGTCCTTAAGGAGAATCCGGCCATTATTGGAAGCCCAGTTTCCTAAGAGTATAATGGTAACAAAGACTAAACTCATCAAACATCAGATAATATTAGTAATTAGTAGGATTTATGGAACCTATTTTTTGTGCTTTAGATGCTCAACATAATCGACATGTCTTTAAATGACAAGTGTGCGAATGAAATGTACAAAGTTTCAGTTTATGGATACAACAATGATCCAGATTCAGACAATTTGTTTCTTGACGTACATTTAAGAACAAACGTGAGCTTTTGTTTGTGTACAACAGTCCAAGTAAACTTGTTATCGCACTACTTAGCAATTGATATTTTTCAAAATCTCCACAGGGACAAATTGATGACTTCTCAGTTCACCGGAAATAGTTACTCCTGAGATGGTCAGTGCTTGTTGTGCCAAAAAGTTTGTTGGGCTTCGTACTCACCGCCCGCAAGTTGAGAACTTGTAAAGTATTTGAAGTATTTCCCTCCATTGTCATCATGATGCCCAATTTATGTATTTAAGATCAAAATGCAATTTAAAACTTTCCAAAAAACGGCTATATTGCATTGTTTTATTCGTTTTCAGTATTCTGGCTATTTTTTTTAAATGGACGTCTAAATATCATCATGACTTGCTTCACTCATCAAGTGACAATCGTTTGTATTCAAATGCCAGTTGTACGAGCTCCTTCGCAATAACTGATGAGTATTCAGGATTTCTCGACAACCATTTTTGTATAGCGTCGACCACCGCTGTGGCAAAGTCTTTCATGTCGATCGTGTTCACATCGATTTCTTTCATAGCATCCATTCCCGGTCCCATCACTGAAAGCATCGAGAGCCAAAAACCGAAGTCGACTTTCTCCCGATAGCTTTGAAACAGTTGCTGGAACAACAAATCAACAATCATACAGTCATTAATAGGACTTTCAAAACGCCAGTTGTTTTTTGTTCCATACCTCATAGGTTAAAGGAATGGGGTGTCCTAGTACAATGGAGACTTTTGTTAATGTTTCCAAGTAGATTTTCAGCAGTTCCTCCAAGTGCATAAGACGAACATTAGTTTTGACGCTAAAAAACAAAAAGTAGACCACGTCCAACACAGGCACGTTGTACCGGGTAACCTGCAACGTTCCAAAATGTCACTACTTTTCGGATGCAAATATATGATTGTTTCAATTTGAAATTCATAGCGTACCTGAAGATCCACGGCTTTGTGCCCTATGAATTGACCACTCTTGTCCAGTAGGAACATCATGTTGTTGTTATGGTAATCCCTACAAACAATCAAACTCAACATGATACGTAATTTTGACTTGATTTGGTTCATGACGCATAGTCAACCAACATACCCATGGTTCAAAACCCGCACATCACCCTTTTTCGTTTGCAACGCTTTCTTCATTAAATCTGTCAACGAAACTTGCTCGAATTTCTCCAGGATTTCAATTGCCTCATCACGACCATCCACTTCATTGTTCTATGCGAGTACAAATGTCAAACTGAATGTACAGAATAACCCAGTGTTAATTTACAAGTCGACATTACCTTTAAAATTAATATATTGGACCTCAAAGAATTTTTAAGGGCTGGCTCCACCATTTGGGTAAAGTGTGGCTGGTAAAATGCTTCAAAGTCTAGGTTCGGGAATTTCTTGAAGAATTTGTCAGGCCCTCCTTCCTCTTCTATCATCGCATATGAAATTGCATGATGCTTTGCCAATGTCATTAGAGCACAACTTTGTGACAGAAAAATATAAACCTTTAAATGACAATGAAATTCATTAGGGTTTTAAAAAGTCGTACCTGGCAGCCTTCAGATCTTGTTTTTCTGTCTTATCCAGCAAACAATAGCCTTGACCCACCACCAAATTTTCTAGAATTATCATTTCTGAATCTCCATAATAGCATTTTGGAAACAGTTCCTTTAGTCCTTCGTATCTGTCAAATGAATCCTTGCTAAAATTAAGGAGCTCAGTGAACATGATTCAAATAAGGGGGTCAGTTGGATTGAAAGGTGGGTTATTTGGGAAAGGGCCGAAAAATGGGGGAATGGGTTTGGGTCTCCATCACACGACGTGGCGTACCGGTAAGGCTAGGCTCTTGTCTCAGAGGGCTAGTTCTTTTCGGCTGTCGGGGTCGACCTAGCCGCCGGCGGTGCGTGGCCACTCCCATACCCGCATTTTTCGGTCCCTTCACAAATAATCCTGATGCATACCCTTTTCGCTTGCACATTTCGTCCGCAGCTTCCACATATTTTATTAGAAATGTTGATTCCTTTTCGAAAGCCTTGATACCTTCAAACATTTGAGTGTGGGACTCACTCTTTGTAACAATTTTAGCAAATAAATTCATGCACTTCACGTCTGGATTTTCAAACTCTACAGTCATGTACCGGGCCTGGCTTGCAAAGCCTTCTCCTACAAGCCCTGGATCCTTGACAATGACATTCTTAACAGGTTCTGAGATTCCATACGCGAATAGACCAATCTTAACTTTTTCTATGAGCTCCATGACAACGACGGGTGGGGAAACTTAGGAAATTAAAATGAGGAAGTATCGAGATTTAGATGTTGTTACCAGCGTCACTTGAATTGGAATGCAACTTTCTGTTTCTATTCCATTCTGAATCCCTTCAGAATATTCATTTCTTATCGAAACACTTCGGGACACTTTATTGATAAGCGTGTCAACCGTGTGCGATAAGGGCATGCGTGAAGACCTATGACCCAAGTTGACATAAATCATTGTGCAACATGCAACAGTCTTTTGCTTGTATGCAAGACGAAAATAATAAATCAAAATTAATCAATTACTCATTCAAATTTCAGTTTAGTTACAAGATTTTTTGTGTTTGACTGGACTGTGTGAAGTTAGCCACGAGGAAATGACTGTGACACGTCAGATCATCGATCATTATCTTCATTGACACGTCATTTTACAGGCAATTTTCATGATGCATCGGAATTGTCTTAGTCATAGCCATGGCTAATAAACATTGTGCAAAGCTAATATAAATTGTTAATTGTTTAAAATGGTTCCAATTTTTATGTATTTAATGTGGATATGTTACGCTTATGTAATAGATGCCATGAGCTAGAGTTTATTGTAACGTTGTAACACAATGGTCGGACAGATTTTGACCATAAGCACATGTCTAGCAAAAAATCAATTGAGGCTAACCAGGATAGACTGATTGCTCTTCATTCAAGATGTACAACAGGTGTGTTATCTGGATTCGGCAGACCAATCTACACAATCTACAGCTGAATCCACAAAAAACCAATGGAAGACATTGTTCATCGTTCATTGTAATATAAACTCCATCAGAAATGTCGCTCCAACTTTTGACCACGGAAACTCTCCAGAGAATCCGTCCAATGTTGCAATCCACGTTTCCTAAAAGTGCATTGGTAACTTTACAAATAAAGAAGATCGGAATTCAGTTCATTTGTCAAACATTCAAACATTTCTTTACTGGTTTTTGTTTGTAGATGCTTAACATAATTGATATAACTTTAAGTGGGAAGTATGCGGATAC
>JAAXOA010004538.1:0-10191 GCA_036561885.1 Salina celebensis
ATTACCCGGCCAATTAAAATAATTACTGTACTTGTGTGTGTATCTTTCCCCAGGTGTTGACCACATGCATTTGTGGGCGAACGTGATCCCTCAAGGCCGCCAAAAGGAAGTTGAACAGCTTCTGAAGCTCTTCCGGCGCTTCTCGCACGTCGTCTCCATCGTCTTCTTTGACGACCTTCGCTTCCTCACCCGCTGCCACATAGCATACAAGTTCGTGGTCAACGACACTTGCGTGTTCAGCCTCGACCTCCCCCTTCACCTTGCCCTTGGCATGGTGAGAACCCAACCCGAGTGCCGCCGCCCCGAGCTCCTTGCCAATTACTGTAATCTTCTCTGCAAAACGCCCGTCTTCAAGCGACTAACCTCGGCTGAGATCGAGACTCGCCTCCGGCTCCTCGTACTTAAGTACGTCCAGAGCGAGGACGTCTTCATGCCCTAAAACAAGGCCAACTTGGCCCGCCGGCGTATTCTAGACGGTAGCGGGGACTCCGAGAAGGAGAAAATGTTCAACGGGCTGAGGGAGGTGCGGATAACCGTGGAGAAGTGGAGGAGTTCTGCAAGCGAAGAGCTCCGAGGACGGAACAAACTGACAGTGTAAGCAAAAGTTTAAACGTTAGGGTTAAAAGAGATTCACAGGGACTTCCAAATTGTATTTTCATTTGAAATTCAACCAGTAAATCAGTGGTTTGTACAGTTTTTCTGCCGATGACGATTATTTTTGGTCGAATAATCGCGAGATTTTTTTATGGGAGTTCTTTCGTTATTTTTCTGGAATTTGGTTTTTAAATATAGGGTATCGTGAGACTAAGAACTAGACAAGTACAGATTGTTTGTTTGTATTTTTTGTACATTTCTAATTTGGTTATAAATCATTTAAAAAAATTTCTGGACATTAATAAGAAACAAGGTCAGTGTGGCGTGTGTGGCTGTTTTTAAGTGAGATTGGCGAAAGATAAGCCAAGTTGACAGGATGTTTTAGTTGTAGCCACGCCAGGAAATGTTTATTGCTGAATAATGATTAAATTGGTGCATTTTTTTTTGTGTTATTAGGAAAGAAGCCCTTGACAAAGGTTTGAGGATGACCTCTGACTCTGAGGATAACGGGAGGAGCTGAATATAATGACTGACGAGCAGAGAGAGGCGTATCACTTGAAGAAGTCGTCAAAGTCGGTGGATAACAGTGGCGACGGGGGAAGAGAAGGACGAGGACGGGAACCTGTCAGAACGGAACAAATTGTCCCCTGTTTTCTTTGGTGGACTCGGGAGCCTTGGCTACGGGAGCTTTAATCCGCCTGACGCGACGTACTTTATGGAACCCCATTTTTTTACATTCGTTTATGCATGGGTTACTTTATGCCTTTAGAAAATAAAGTTTTGTTATGAATACACTACGTACTATTCCATTTTTCTCGATTTAATATCATTTTAATTTCTCTTTCAGTTGTCATGGAATCGTAGACAACGATCGTACACTTCTGCGTTAGTATTTTTTGTACATTTTTTTACCCGACATGAGTAATTCTCCCATCCAACGATAGTCTCTTTCTCTGTGAGAACATATAAGCTTTCCTCGGGAACGTAGCGAAGAACACCCCGAGGTTTTGTTCCTAATGATAACTCTTTACAATGAGGAAAATGCCTAAGGTAAAAGCCATTTGGAAACGTTTTTAAAAGTTCCCAAGGCCGCTCTCCCAAGCCTAGCCACGCCATTACACAGTCGGCGCGGATTTTTGTAATGTATCTTACTGTAGGTATACGGTGACTTCCGAAGTACGGACGTATTTCATAACTACAAATCTCACTAATTCTAACAATCTCATCCTCAAATTCCTCCGCGGAGAAGTGCTTTAGTGAGCAAACCCAAGTTTTAAGTGTGTACGGGTAAGCGTACAGCCAGTATACGTTCTCAATTTTTTCCAAGTCAAAGTCTCTCTTTTGAAAATTAAATAAAACAGGATGCGTGTGTTCCTCAAGCATCCCTTCGAGCAAGTAAGCGCACAAACCCAGCACATATCGTTTCTCAAACATTTCGCTAAACGCAGGCACATATTTTTTTATGATTTTGATTTTTCCAGTGAGTACCAGGAAGACCCACCAGTCTTGTAAAAACTCTGCAAATGTGTTGTGTATAAAAATGGGAGGTTCAAGGCTCTCTAAAAGTCCCTGGCCTGGTGTCAACTCGACTTTATCCTGGGATTCCAAAATCTCTAAATATTCACAAAGTATACCCCAAGGTAGGGGTTTACACTTAATCGCTAGAAAGGCATGTGCACGGATGTAGTCCATGAAGAGTTTTTGATAAATGTCATCCTCAGCGTTTTCTTCTGGAACTTTCTTTTTTTCTATTAAATAACGCCGAAAGTTTTTTCTTACTATGAACTCGTAAATTTTTAATTTGCTGAGGACAGTGTCCCTTTGAATATTATTTTTCGGGTCGGCATAAACTTCAGCGATCATGTGACAGAGTAATGGTGTCAAATTAAATTCTTTGCGATATATCGACAGAAACTCCTTGGCAGTAGCTTCACAGGTAGATCCTCCTAACTTTCTCCATCTTGTTAAAAAAATTGAAACTTGGTCCCTCTCCTGCAACCTTGCCAATTGACAAAACTTCGCAGACTGAAATTTTGACTTTAATTCAGATTCTAGATGGTTACGCACTGATACCACTATTCGCACATTGTCTACTTTGAGTACACCATTTATGGTCTGTGTCAGGTCTGAATTTGCTTCGTCGAGGGCGTCCACGAGTAAAACCACTTTTAACTTTCCTATCACTTCTTTTTCGAAGTCGTTGAAGCCAAAACATTGTGCAACCGCCTGAATCCCAGGTAGCTCAGTATCGAATTTAGATACCAAATCATTTGCACACATGTGCAATACAACAGATTTTGGAATGTTCAGACTTCGATGCAAATTTTTCAGAAGCGTTGTTTTTCCCTCACCGGGCCGTCCAGTTATAAAGACCAACTTTTCTTTGACCTCCTTTAGAAGATCTTGCTGACGTATTACTTGATTCGTACTTGAGACGTTATCATTTTCATAGGTACAATCCCGGTATTCTATTAACCGAATTTTTTTCCCAGAGGCCAAATATAAAATTTTTTCATAGATACAGTCTTGGGTAAAAGACACATCATAGCTCATTACAACATATGGCACACTTAGTTTGTCCAGAGCTAATAGCTCACTGTCCGAGTTTATTTGTACATTTGGTTTGAACGTCATTTGGAACGTAAGGTCTTCGTCGCAGAGTTTAATGAAGTTGACAGCATCCTCCTTGAGACTTCTTTCAAAACCAGTCTCAACTATTAGCAACCTTCTCACATATTCGGGGTCAATATTGCCAGTTTCGAAGAGCTCCACACTTTCACTTTCAAGCAGTTTGTTTAGATGCACTCCAGACAGCGTTTCCAGACGAAATCGTGATGCCTGGTAAGTTTTTGTTTGTACCACGATTACTCCATCCTTACGAATACGGTCCTGTGCTTCTTTGCTAATGTCATCCCAATTGAGATCAACTGGTTCAAACTCTCCAAAGTTTTTTAGTGTTGTTGAAACATCTTCAATTTTCTCGTAGATGCTTGTCAGAAGCATGACTTTACTGGAGGACAAGTTGATTGTATTCAGTTGCTCCAGCCCAAGCACGACATTGAATGTTTTATTACCCGGATTATTTATGGAATATGTAATAATTTCGCCTGACTTGTGATTGACTGTCAGAATTGTTGCTTGGATTCTCAACACCTTTCCTATATTCCTAGATACCAGTGGCCCATGCGAAGCAATGACTTCCAGCTCGCATTTTCCCCACCCATCCAACTGGTTGCATTGAAACTTCTGTATAACAGCACCTGCAAGTTTTGAAAAAATATAAAAATTGAATATGACTAGTTATCAAGATAATATACATTCTTGCACATAAAACTGGTACATTCAACCAGCTAGTTAATTCGTCCAAGCAAAAACATGTAACACTGGCTCAATCTGTTGTCAATACTCAGGCAAATATGTATATTATTAAAAAATTACAATGAATACTTCCGCCACATATATTTTTACATTTTATTATTTCACTCACCGCGGTCTCTTTCGAAGTCAAGAGCGTTAGTTAATCCCTCCAATACTTGATCTGGGACACTACCGGACCAGTTGAACCAGCTTGTTTGGTTCAGCTTTATCGCTGACACGATGTGGAGCAGCTTCGGAAATTTGTTCATAAAATAACTAACAAACTCACTTTTGTCCTCGTAGCCATTCCTGAATAGTTTGGTTTCCAAAAAGCCTCCTGGAATAAATCCTATTTTTTCAAGTGCGTGAGCATGCACGTTTCTGAAGAATCTTAAAAGGCACCTGGGTCGGTTCTTATAGCCATAGTCATCTTTGCATTCCTGACAAGTACCTCTGTGCTCTTTAGTTGAGTTTGGCTGCTCACAGCCACCTCGCTTACGCGCTAAGAATTCGTTGTAGTGGGTCATACCAATACCGTTGTAACTTTCCCTTAGGCGGTCTTTCCAATCAGAATCAAATATTGCATAATCGTAGTCATCCAGTTGTTGAGTTAATAGAGCTTCTTTGTTTGTATCGCAGGCCATGTCCAGAAAATCACGGTAAGTCTTCGAAATCACCGAAACCTTGAAAATGTTCTCTAGATCTGTATAATAATATAATAATAAGTGGTTTATTGTAGTTCATGACCATAACATAACAACAATAGGACAATTTATTAATATTTAATTACCAAAAACAATATTTAAAAACCGTTAAAGAGTATTGTTTGTAATGTCGTAGAATTCTTGAGAGGTATGTATGCACTTTTATGCTACCTGGTGAAAGCTTCACTCTGTTCAAGTTCTTTTCCGTCTAGATCATTAATTATCATTGGAGTTGCGTTTAGGCAGAGCTAAAAGATACACGTGTTTGTGACTAATAACTCGATAGCTTTTAACTAATACAACTTTTAGTGAATTGCTTCAGATATAATTTTTCCCCACTATTGCTTCTCAGCATTCAGCCTCCAAGTCCCATCTAACCTCCATAGCCACACGCCCACTGCACATAGCTCCAGGCCTGGATCAAGACCGTGCCAACGGCACCCGAGTCTATTTTCAGCACATATTTATATCACCTCCAACTCGTCGTCGCCAATTGAGCCAGCCTATCGAATTTTAGCTCTTTCCCCCAACGGAAACCCATTAAACCCCCATGGGGTAATATGAGAAAACCTTTCATCTTATCCGGAGCACCTTGCTTATCATCCCACCATAGTTGAGAAGCCTTCAGATATAAATACGAAGCTGATCTAATTGTTTTGTACAGTGATTAAATAAGGATTTATTAGGAAATATAAAATGAATTTGGAGCACTCACCAGTTCCGTTTGCAATGAGCATTCCGTTTGTAGCCATTGTGGTCGTGCTGATTTATTTGGCGAAAACACAGGAAACAAAAATGACGTGAAGAGAAACTGTCTGGATAGACTAAAATAGCTTCGTTGTGTCAATTTCCAACCGATTTTTTTTGTGAATACCGCACATTCCTTCTTCATAACAACAGTGTTTACAAAGATCACTTTGTCAGGGAAATCGCCGTTGAGTGTATAAAATATAATAGGGAGGGGGACTTTTGAGATTAAATATAAATGTCCCCTGTCAAAACATCAAAGTCACTTTCAGAACTTCACTAAGAACACTGGATCTGGAGGTTGATCAAAAATCAGTGGTCTTAAATATAATATTTGTTCCAAACAATGTTCATCTTTAGTTTTCATACAACTTGACCAAACACTCACAAAATACCAATTATAAACAGTTCGTTATGAGAGAAAGCATATTTGATATGTACACTTTAAAAAAATATATTTTTGTATGACTCACTCAGATTGTTTCACTTCATATTTTAAAATAGACTGAACTCCGATAATGCAATCTTGCTCTCTCCAGATATTAGAAAATATTATTTTTACCACAGATCTATTTATTTTTACAGCGAGAACAACACGTACAAGAATAAAAATAGTTTTCTCTATTCTTGTGTGAAAGATGCAATCTGGAATGGCAGCATATCCATGCAAAAAAACGATTAATTCCAAATGTACACAAGATATGACTGAAACAGACAGCGATTTTTTTTCTAACTCCTATCTGCAAAGTACAAGAAGAAAACATGAGTAAATATTGAGGCACACACCGTAGATAATATCAGTTTACACAACTTTTTATTTCCTGCGAATAACCTGTCATGCATTTCTTCGCAAAGGATTAAAAATAATAAACCATAGCAATGGAAATATGTATATAAATCATGCTATCCGAGTTTTCTTGGACTCTTAAAAAAAGTGCGTACCGTACCCGTAGATCCCATCTCGTTATATTTTGTTTCGACCTTAAAAAGTTAAACCAACAAGTAACCTGCATTCTGTTACAGTTCTATCTTTACTTGTTGTAAGATGAACGTATCGAGAAAGACGATGACCTTAGAGTATTGCATTGAAAAATTCATATATACTGGTATACTCATATATATAAGTTTAAGAGGACTGTCATTTTGTTGCAAATATTGAGCTTAAGTAGCGAGTTAATGATGATAATGATTGCATACGAACACGCAGGATTGCGTTTTACAGACATTTGGGGTAAGAGTAATCTAACAGGTCACGGACAGCGTTGTTTATTTCAGCTCAGACATGGTCAATACAAAATTCAAGATGATTAATACTTCCAGATTTGGCTGATCTTCTTTTATTCTGATTAAGCTGTAAGCGAAAAGGTATTCAGTTAAATTTTTCTCGACTCATGGATACCACAAAAATATTTGCAATATGCGAATTTGGAGAGAGTAACAGCAAAAATCCTTCGGTTATTGTTATTTAAAAGCTTCGCTATTTGAAAGTTAAAGGCAATGTAGGATGAAGTAGGAAATTTTGTTTACCGTAATTCTTTCCCATTGATGACGTCGAGGGAACGATACAAAACCGCATGTTGAGATAGTGCGAGTTCAAGAGTAATTCAACTAGATTGTATGTTTAACAAAATATGAAGTCTTATTCATGTAAAATTTACTTTTTGCTCTTATACTTTTACAAACAGGACCAAAACGATAAAAAATTGAATTAAACTGAACTTTTCACAACGCAAATGCTATCGGTAACGTAAAGTATGGAGGATGGCTGAACGCTGGAGTTCCAAATTTATGGAGTATGCGCACTGTACTATATTATTTTCCTCCTCAAGGAACACAGATAGCCTATGTCACAATACGCACTTTCCTGTGAAATTTTATCTGAAGCTGAAAAATAGAGATCATCGACAGAAGCCCAAATGAGCAGTCGAGATACCGGTGAAAGAAAACTGAGTTGTTTCTTATCCCCATCCAAATCACGACTGCGTCTGTTTCTCCCCTTACATCTCTCTTTCTCTGTTATCGGTCGAAGTAAGGAACCGAGAAATGGGGTTGGCTTTGGATGCATTTCACACAAAAAATATTCCTAAGAAACAAGAAGAATGCAATAGTTGTATTGGGGGACAAACACTGATGTTTGTTCATCATAAAATTCACTAATAAAATGTCGTGTGTATTCGTATTAAAATCATTTTGCCCATTTTTTCGATTCACCCTTCAGATATTGATGTTATTACCACTTCTGTGTTTTCAGGAATGTTGCCGAGATCCTGAGGATAAATGCCTGTACTTCTTAGCAAAATTTTATGGGAAAACTGCACAAATACAGAAAATGTAAGTTCAAGTTGTTGGAAGAAAGGAATGAGAAATTACAATTTACAAAATACTGTTATTTTATTATAATAAAACAAAGTATAACATGGTTTTAATGAAACATTAGGCAAACAAGGAAATAAGGTTTTTATTCAAGAAAGGGCGTATGTTAGGCCTAAATCTACATAAACCTGAATGAATTAGTATTTGATTATTGCTAGTATTTGATGCAATCATAACATGCTTTTTAAGTATACATTGAGAAGGATTCATTCACACATTTGCACTAGCAGCAGAATAATATTTTCCCTCAAGGGAGCGAGCCAGAGTTGCCTATGCATGCACAGTGAACTGACCATGCTATGATTGGAAACGGTATCCAACTAGAATCGGGCCATAATTGGAAATGTAATGCAATTGGAGTTGTCCTATAATTGGGACCGGGCTTTAAATGGGAATGTGCTATTCTTTGACATGTAATGGATATATGACATGTGATTGCCAATGGGCTGTGAAGCTATGATTAGACAAATGTTGTGATTGAAAATCGGCTGTAATTAAAATTAGCCTATAATTTGTTTACGTAACTACTATAATTTTAGATGTAGACTTCCTGCTCTTCCATGCACGAAAACAACAAGAAATGAATAAAATACCTGTGAATACCGAAAGTTACGTTTCATGTACTTGATTTTCATGAGGGAGGCATCACCAAGATTGGAAGAAAATCTTGATCAAATGAAATGAAAGTTGCATTTTCAAACTTATTTTTATGGAGAAAACCGTCAAATTATAGTAAAAAAAATATTCCATTTACTTTGTTTGTGAAAAACACAGAGGCTCTGGATTGGTGCAATCGGTCACATGGAATACACAGAACTATTTAAATTCACTCTCCGTTCACTGCTGCTCTTCACGACTATTCCCCCAAAATCGGAGAAAATCCGGTTTTAGTTGCAATTGGGAAGCTACTAATGCATAATTAGTTGGATTTAATAGTAAACTTCCAGATTATATGCAAACTTTGCCAAAAAGTTATTTCCTTCTTAGAAATAAATGTAGTCAAAGAGACGCATTAATATTTATTTGCTTTAGCTGCTGCACGCGGGTTTTAGATGGGGTGACTTGAGAAAAACGACTTAAATTTGGGGCAACTTGATACATGTTGCAAGCGAAGCTTATATTACACTACATGATATTCTCATGAAAGCAAAAATGTAACCTGTTTCAATAGCCATAAACCGACATGACATTTAATGTATATTATTGCAATTCCAAAAATCATTCAGTTTTAGTTCAATTTCAGAATTAATTTGCAATGCACCAGTTGAAACTATATAAATGGGGATAATTGCTACTAATTTTACTCTGTTGTTTTAGAGAAAGTATGAATTACGTGGATAACACTTGACATCATCGTTCGAAGCACGAATATTAAAAATAAAAATTGAAACAACTGAGTTATGGATATGCCATAAATTTTTTTCAATATTATCACGTGCCACGAGCTGCATATTTTTATTTTCAGTGCTGCACATTATATTACGTCACGCTGGTTGAAAGTTTGTTTGTTTGAGAGAGCCGAACCCTACAGGCCTCGATCCTTTCAGCTGACCTTGTCCGTCTTGACCTGATGCAGATCTTACTCCCAAACAATCATTTTTCGGGCCATTCAATAATAACCAAGCTTCACTCCATTTGATGTTCTTTATGGACAAACCCATACCTACAAAAAAATTCTCCTTTCGCTTTCACTTGGATCTCGCATCGTTGAGTGAGAATCCCTGCATAGCAACATGTTTCACAGCTCACTGGAGCAAAAACTGGATCGATATTTTCAGGCAGCATCCTTCGCTTTCCATGGAAAACAAAATCAGTATTGCAACCAACCTGCTCCGTACTGGGCTGATTTATGGTATTCTTTGTTATTCTTTACTGGTGAAAGTTAGCAATGGCAAATGCAAAGTGGTCAGTTGTCACTGCCGATTTAAAGTATTTGATTAAGGTGAGTTAAAAGTAAATGCAAAGCCAATTGAAAACCTATAATTTCAAAAATACGTTCACTCTTATTTCAGACTCAGATATGCATCGCATGTTTGGTTTTTGGGTTGGAGATGATAGGCAGGATGAACCATCCATGCGGGACTAGATTCATCACCGTCTGGAAAGTCATTATGTTGTTTACCTTGTTGGATTGCTTCATGATGTGGAAAGTCTCTAAACAGGTAACAATTCATTGCCATGATATACAGTCCAACGCCTTTATATCGGTCACCGATTGGCGGAAAATTTAATGACAAATTTAATAACAAATGTTTATATCGAACCTCATCATTGATAATTTATTATCAGAATTCTACTACAAGCAAACTATCTAATTTGTACCTCTCTGGGGTGAATTCAACAGGTCAGCCCAGCCATGGAGGATATTTTGGAACTAGCACAATGCGTCTACGGCGTATGTGCAGTTTATTCAATT
>JAAXOA010004539.1:0-10190 GCA_036561885.1 Salina celebensis
CTTACAATCCCCATCCATACTCATCAGAAAATTGAAACAACGCCAATTCACAGACTTTATTCACATTTTCAATTTATTATTATCAAATGTCAGTATACAATTTTTCGATCATTTTCTTGTGCCTTTGTACTCAGTTTATATAACAAGCCTTTAATAAATGTGGTTTAAAACCTATGAATTGGTGTTAACAATTTTTAGCCTTAATTAATTCTAAAACACATATCTATATCTCATATTTCGACTCAACTTTATAATTGAATTACCGATATGGATTTAACGAACTCCTTTCGTAGGAAACCCGTCAAGGAGACACTGTCCGAGGTGAATATAGCTTTCTTCAACCAGACGGCTTCATCAGAACAGTTAAATACTACGCCGACTCCAAGAACGGATTCAATGCGGTAGTTGAAAAACATAGACCTTAAATCTTTAAAACCCTAAATCTTGTTTTGAGGTAGTACAAGAACAAGCTTTCTTCTTTCTGTCTTGTTAACCAACTAATTATACTGACCTAATAAATTGTTGAACTGTTTTCAAATATAATACGCCTGAGCTATTAAACAATACTAGCTAACATCATGCTCACTCCTACAAATAGTATTTCAATGGGCCATTTTAAAAAATCAGTAGAAGTGACCTCAGCATAAATCTATGCATAACGTTACATTTGACAACATGTTCGAAAGGGATAATTTGGACCACAGCATTCTCTTGAAGCTAAAAACACACTTCTACTACCATCCCACCCTTTGGCTCTCTGGTGTTGTTGTCGCAGGCTGGCTTCATGTTGTTGCCGGCTTCCGTTCTTTACAGGTGTTCCAAACGTTTTAATCCCGTCAAAAAATTGAACAGAGACTTCGGGTTCCTTACGCTGTGTTTGAAGTGCCCGAGAAGAAGGCAAATCTACTTGGAGGGATGGGCTCTCCACTGAAAAGCTCCAGTGGAAATTCTTCATATCCTCCTCCCCAGCTCGTTTCAACCGACGTAAAAAAGGGCTTTCCGATATTTCCTTCCTGAAGACATCATTTTTTAGTTGAACTGGTTTGCTCAAACAAAATGAAATCTCCAGCAGCAGAACCAGCACCGTAAACCCCTGTAAGTAACATTTATTGACCAGCAGTTATCAATAGATTATCGATAGCAATGGATGCAAATAGAAATCACTTACTTTAATATGCTTCATGGATATAAATTACAAATCGCTTTAGTACGGCTATTGAGGTTGATTCATGTTCTTCACATCGCCCAACAAACCCCAGCCTGTCGATTTTTACGACTGAATATATGCACACAAACAATTATCCAACGCGATAGTCGTTTTTCAAGTCAAGAAATAAACCTCATTGGCTAAAATGGAAGAACTCTTCAAATGGGTACAATATTTTATCTTGAATGATGATCGTGAGAAAAACATCTTCCAAAACAGGTTCCTCGTGAGATGCTTTTGTTTGTTAACAGTTTAGCACTGATTGTGTCTTTTCGTTGCTAGATCTAAAGAAATCATAAAAAATATACTTATTGTTTGTATTGTTGCATACAAAAAAGTAAACATAATATTATATGAAACCAGGAAAATCTTCTAAAGATTTAAAATCATGGTTGAAATTTAAACATTCAATTTCTCAATCCTGGCCTGGTACGAGAACCAGACATAAAACATACTTGAAGATGAGTAAGCTTATTCTTCGCGATACAGGATAATCAAATGTTTTTATGACAATGAAATTTAAGGTCCGATTTTGAATTACTATTATATTTAAATTTAAGTTATATGCACACTTTCTGATAGGAAAATTCGCGGAAACTGTTTACAATTCACATACCTTGGTAAACATGATGCAAAACAGCTAATCTGCGGTTGTGAATTACTAATTCGTTAATTTTTGCGCTTTACCATGAGCATTTTGGGGATTGGGTGCTTATCATTGGCTCAAGCACAGATTGAGGATTATGGATTTCGGGGGAGTAGTAATAGTAGTAACTTGGTATGAATTAATGGTGTGGCCAATAAAAATCGTCGTCATCAACATAAAATGCGTTGTTTGCTATGCCCGAGGTTAATGGGAATATACTGTGTTTAGGAAATCATACTACCAGTATAATAAAATCATATCATAAATAATTCATTGATGTCTTATCGTTCTATTAGAGTAAACCGTTTATGAATGTTTTGTAGTGCCGGCATGATCCAAGTATAAATACAGCAGTTTTGCAGTTAACAAATTAAGTTCTTTTTCTGGTTCTATCCGCACAGGAGTTCTGAAAAATTTTGAAATCGTCTTTCGTCCCATTCACTTAAACGCAGCATGTCCAGAACTATCCTGGCTGTTTTGGTAGTTTTTATATCTAATATTTCTGTACTATAGGATCTTTCATTTGTATAACAACATTAACAATACCTTTATTTCAGGCTGTGGGCCTAGTTGCAGGAATCATCGGAGCGTTGCCCAATTGCACACAAAATGGTGCCTTCGAGTGCCCTAGCGATAACACTCCAGCCTGTGACTACTACACTTGCGTTTACTATTCGTCATCAAACCGATGGGTAGCAACACCACGTTGTTGTAGCAACAGGTACGGTTGGTCCAACACCACAAATAAATGCGATGCATCTCTGAATTCGACATGTCCAGAAACATGAAGCACAACAACCCCGACGAAATGGTAATGGTATGTCAATGATGTGAAACATACTTAACAGAAGAATACGGTTATTCATTGAACTCGTCATCAGCAAATTTTATTCATTCTTCCAAATTGATACTTGCCGATTATTGCTTTTATCTGTTATGATGCCAAATAACTTCAACCAAATTCGGAATCAAACCATTAAAATTAATGCATAGATAAAATATTTTACAAAGTAATGTACAAGTACTGTATAAATTCACAGATACGTCATGTTAAACTGCAAAAGTAAATCAACCAAACTTTTAGTTTCCAATTCCAAACTTTTTAAACACTCCAGAATCTCTTACATAATTTAAATCCCTTCGCATAGTAACCTCCGTCGGTTCTAACTTGTCCTCGTAATTTGGATAGAGCTTTAAAAGCTTGCGACAGATAAAGAATTCGAGAGGATTCAAGAAGTAGTTTTCTTTTAAACCTGGTTTAGAAAGACCTTCAAAAACTTGGGACATTGCCCCTTTCTCATACAGTTCCTTGAAAGGTGCAAGGGGTGAATCATCCGGTTCGCCATTCAATTTCTCCAAGAACTCGTCGACGCTAACAGCCTGTACGTTTACATTGTAATCTTTTGCAATTTCAATTAAAACTTGCTCGACACCAAATTTTCTTGTACAAATATTGTACACATCATTGGCTGCTAATTCATTAAAAAACACACTCAGGGATAGCGATGAGCAGTGGTCCACAGGCATGGAAGGATATGGAGTTGGAACTTCGGGCATACATCCCAGCCGTAAATATGCCATACATCTCAACAAGGCGTGGTTACCTTCAAAATCACAACGCCCACTTCGACTGTCCCCAGAAATTACTCCAAATCTGAATGCCTTTGCCGGGATTCCTCGTTCGACCGCTTGCTGAAGTAGCACTTCAGCTACCATTTTACTTAGAGGATACCCAGGATTTACTTTCAGGAAAGGTTCTGCTGCTTTTAGGTTCACCCAATCCTCACTAAGATGGCCATCCTCACACGCATCCACAACGAGTAAGGTCGACGCGTTGTAAAAATGTTTTAATTTGAGGTGCGTGGCAAACTCCAAGAGCTTTATCATGCCACCAACATTTACTGTTCTAATGTGCTGTTTTCTCGACTCTGTAGCTTTCATATACTTTGCCGTATGGTCAGCACGGACTGCGCTGTGAAAAATGCATTCTACTTCGTCCGCAAGGTTATTGTACTCTTCTTCGGTCATGCCAAGCCATTTTTCCGCGAGGTTGCCATTAACGCAAACAACTTTCTCCATGTTCACCTCATCTTTAAGGGACGTTTGCTCAAGTCTAGCTACTAAGCGTTCAGCTGGAGTTTGCTTTCCACTTTTCCGAATAAGGCAAATAATTTTCTTGATGTGATCCCGAGCTGCTAAATCCCGCAACAAATATGGGCCAAGTGTGCCGGTGACCCCTGTGAGAAGCACGGTTTCTACCTTGCTAATATCCTTTGCAATAGCATTTTCAGGAACTTGAATAGATGTCGGGTAGTACGGAATCCTCTCTCAACAGTATTCCCAGTTCTTCCTCTGTTGGCAGCACTACTGACGAATCAGTTTCTCCCTCTAATATGTCAACTAGCCTGTTGGCCAGCATTTCTGTGTTGTTGCAGTCTTTCAGTTGCGCTGCTGTCAGTGTCATACGATTCCCGAGTACGTTTTGCAAGCCGTTTTTCATCTCGAGCATCATCAAACTGTCAATGCCTAGTACTTGAAATTCTGTATTGTCATCAATTTCCTCATCCTCTTCCATTTTCAATGTGACCCGAACAGTCGACTTAATGAAGGATTTGAAAACTTCCAGCCTCTCGTCTCGGTCGGCAGCTGCGTCAACTTTGCTCCAGAATTCATCAGAAGTAATGGCGACATGAAGTTTTGTCTCTCCCAATAATCTTTTATCTGCTACATAGGTTTTAATGTTGGGAAAGAGTTTCGTGAGTGTTGCAAATGACTCAATGTTGGCTACAACGACGTGATTTTGCTGAGTTGTCAAGAAAGTGCCCAAAGCCAGTA
Organism: Salina celebensis; assembly: GCA_036561885.1. NCBI lineage: Eukaryota > Metazoa > Arthropoda > Collembola > Entomobryomorpha > Paronellidae > Salina > Salina celebensis. The sequence goes on from JAAXOA010004539.1 coordinate 4,689, forward strand.
AACCCTGTTTGGTTGAAATCGGTCTTATTCCAGGGATATCAACCTCAGTGGCAACGCCTATAATATTTTATAGCATAATTCAGTTACTACAATGAGACCAAACGAGGCAATATTTCTTGTTGACTTCCATACCTGTTTCTCCCCAGTTGCCCCAATTCACCGACATGGCAGGCAATCCCATTGATCTTCGGTAGTTGACAAGAGCATCCTCAAAACTGTTGCTAGCGCTATGGTTGGCTTGACCTGGAGATCCTAATACCGCGGCAATGGACGAAAACACGACGAAATGCTCGAGCAACATGTCTTTCGTTAAATCATGAAGGTTCCAAGTCCCGTACACTTTTGGATTAAAAGTGGCAGAAAACTTTTCCCATGACTGATTTTCAATGGTTGCATCTTGGAGGACACCGGCTAAAGTAAGCAATAAAAAGTTGTGATATTTTAGAAGAAAATATTTTCATAAAGTATAATAGTTTTGAATTCGTAAGGTTAAAATTAATACCTGCGTGCATAACACCTCGCAAAATTGGGAATCCACTGTCATTTTTAGAAATGGAGTTAAGTAGGCCGGCGCACTGAGAATAGTCTCCGATGTCGACCGCGAAGGCTTCCACATGCTTTCCATTTCGATTCCACACGTCTAATTGACTTTCTATTTCTGGTTTAGGTTTGCTTCGACTGGCGATAGCAACATGCTTAGCTCCATTTTCAAGCATCCATTTAACAACTTCAAACCCAATACCTCCGAGCCCCCCTATAATGGTTTATAGCATACAAATACGGTTAGAGATTCTTAAATACACAAACGGCATATTCCAAGCTCGGCGGCTCGGGCTAAAGGATATTTTTTGAATGGCAACTGTACCTGTAACGAGATATGTACTTTCTTCGTTGAACATCTTCGTATCAACAACAAATTTTGACTTCTCTACTTTTACATCCGGCATCACACAGACTATTTTCCCAATATGCTTAGCCTTTTGAAGATAATACAAAGCGCCCCTGATATTTAGCGCATCGAAACGCTCGTAGGCGATTGGTTTGATGGTAGCTTTCGTTATGTAGTTTTTCATCGTTAGAGTAAGTCTCTCGTATTCTTCCTTCGGTAGCGTAGTTAGGTCGACAAGTTCATAAAACACATCGGGTCTAAGTTCATGAACCTCTTCCTTCGACCAAACACTCAGTTTGCTCATTTCTATGAATCGACCATTCTTCGTCAAAGCATCAAGTGAAGCCTCTTTGAAACCTGGCCCAGTAATTGAGTTTAATACGATATCAACTCCTTTGCCATCCGTAACTTGTAAAATTTGTTTGCTAAAATCGGTTGTACGGGAGTGGAAGACATGTTTAATTCCTAAATTCCGTAGGTAGTTTCGTTTCGCATTGCTTCCAGCAGTCGCGATTATATTCGCACCGATATTTTGCGCCAACTGAATCGCACAAAGACCCACACCGCCAGACGCTGTATGAATTAGGACAGTTTCCCCACGCTTCATATTTGCGACATTGACTAAACAGTAAAGTACAGTTGAAAATACAGCCGGAAGAGTGACTGCCTCATTGAATGTCATATAATCGGGCATTAGGGCCACCATTTGGTCTTCTGTTTTAAGATGTGACGGTAATGATACGTTTTTACTCATGTTCATGCCCATAACTCTATCCCCAACTTTTACTCGCGTGACATTGGGACCACACCTGCAGACAATTCCTGTAAAATAAATTTAAAATATTTCTTAAAATATGTCACATAACACATTTCTTATAATCGTAGCAATACTGGGATTATGGGATGGGGATTACTCATCATTATACCTGGAGTCTGGAGCCTCCCGTATGGATTCATTACGAATAGCGATATTAATACTGATTCTACTATATTCAACTTTTTACCTGCATAGTCCAATCCAACGGAATTCATCTCCTCGAAAATAGGCAAGGGTTTTAGCACGCAAAACACATCACGAAAGTTGAGAGCAAAAAGTTTTCGTCTGGATCTCGATTTGATTGTCTTCCAGGGTGCATGGGTCCAAATAAGTAAATTCCAAATCTGAAATCATTTTACTTTCTGGTAACTGGAGTTGGTAGCGGTCACAGCCATTCGGCAATCTCAAAGGTTCATTAGTGTTTTTGTGAGAAGATATCCGTGGAACAAGCCTTTTTGAGTATCGAAGTGCAATCGTGCCATCATTTTCGACCCATAAGTTGTAAAATGCCTCATCTAAGTGTTCCAACGGTGGAATATCCAAAGACAAATCCAAGTGGCAGATTTTCATAGCACTGTGCTCATTTCGAGCTGCTCTAACAATTCCAGCAAGGGAGNGCAAGGGAGCCAGGAGACGGATCACGAACTTCACTTCCATTCGCTGAATAGGTCCCTTTAGTAATTACAAATACTTTGGGGAGAACATCCAGTTTACAAATATGTTGACAAATGCTGACAAAAGGAAGGGAAATTTGATTTTGCGATCTTGTTTGTGGCTCCAACCCCCAAAAATACAAGATGCCTTCCAGAGTTCTTCCTTCTGAACGAGCTGCTTGTGTGCCTTCTTCTAGTAAACTGGCAACTTTCTCCTCACTCATGTCTAAAGGTTTGACCAGTTCAATTACGCGACGCAGAATGGTTCGCAGTCGTTCCGAAAGAGAATTTGCGAACTCAGACCCATCGGTCAGAACAATCCACGACTTTAGTGAGATCGTTGATATAATTCCTACAAGGTTCATTTGCGATATTGCAGGTTGAAGCTTGAGCAGTAAAGTAGCCATGAACGTTGTTATATGCATGATAGCATTTTGCTGAAGCAAATCCACACTCAGACAATGTTGACAGCCATTTTTCGGGGGCCAATGTAATGTGGTCAGGTCGGAGATCAGTATCCGCAAATTGCCAGTATCCCTCAAGCAAACCGAAAACAAACGTGATTCTTGGGCATTGTGTGGTGGTTTCATAAAACTGTAATATGCCGTTTGGCTTCAGTAATGAACGCAAGTTTTGTAGCATGGGTCGCAATTGTTTGGAAACGTGCAAGACTTCCAAACCCAGTATCCAGTCAAAATATTCAGGACTGAACCCCTGAGCAAACGGGTCTTCGTCCATGTTGAACTTTTTGAAGACTATGCTCTTCTTGTATTCAGACAGTAGTTTTTCAGCCGGGCCAAAGAATGCAGCTAAGAAAATGAATACGACACAAATGAGCAATTAGTAGAATTCATACAAACAGGGCATAAATGAACGATAACACACAATTCTGGTATAAATCTTGAAATCGTCCTTCATTCAATACTTCATATGCTATGCTGTTTAATAGTATACTTGCTGTATGTACATTCATACATTGGAATGAACGAGCAAAGCAAATTGGTACTTACCTGAAACATCGGTATAGTAGTACTCAACGTAATTAATTAGCCCGCCTTGGTAGAAGCCGTCCAAATACTCCTTAGAAAACGCACCTTTGGGTAAACAAAATCTATGTACCATATATCTGTCACGTTTGTAAGTTGTAAGTAATGTTGATGCATGTTATCATATCATGATGAATGAACAATTGGCTCTGGTTTTACCTGTTCCAGCACCAACTTCCAAGATCCTCAGAATAGGCTTCTCATCATTGTCGGAGGTCTGCTTCATTGCCTCCATCGTCTTTTTAATATGGAGGAATAGAGATTTTTTGATTAACAGCTACGATAATGTCTTTGCAAAAGGTTACAAGACTGTCGTAAAATTGCTGCGCTGAGGGTTTGGACGTATCTGCGGGAAAGAGGAAGTTCAGAGGTTGTGCCTTTCCAATGAGGATATCCGCTAAGTTGTGTCCAATTTCTCGAATCATGCCAAAAACCGGTTTTTCTTGGTATGACTTTTCCAAGACTGTATCAGCGATGAATTGACATACTACGCTGGGAGCTGGAAGAAGGGTGCTTGGCTTAAAATGACGAATATCTCCAACGCATATAATTTGAAGCCATTTGGCATTGCATAAAGATTTCAAGAAGAAGTTCACATAGTTTGAGAATGATTCTTGAATATTGAGTTGTTCTCGCAGTTCGGTGTAAGTAAAAGATGTCGCACATGCAGGTCTCCATCCCAAGGAATATAGTGAATTCAAGAAATAATAGTTAGCCATTTCACATAGAATAGAGTAATAGCGAGTTTCGTCTTCTGACAATGTGTTGAGATCTGCCACTTCGCGTTCTGTTGATTCAGGAAGTGGATCCATTGGAGCAGTTTGAAAGCGCCGTTGCATTGGGCCAGTTGTGGGTTTCCATATTTCCTCCCATAAATGAGGCATAGCTGCATGCTGCTGGTGTATCATTCCTTCAACCAGCTTTACAGTGGTTTCCGCAAAATCAATAGCACTCATGTATGCCAATGGTTTACCACTTCCGTCAACTAATAAGCTGTATGCGACTCCATTTGTTCCCGTTGAGCAAAAAATGAATCGTTCCATTTGCTCTGAAGCATCAAGCCAGAAGAACTCACCAATATGAACGGGAACTTGAAGTTTCTTTTTAATTTTGTCTTTGCTAGTCCACAACATAGCAGCTTGGATCATGGCATCGGCTACGACGGGATGTATTACATAGGACTCGTGAATATTTTCTGGAACTTTCACTTCAAGAAGAACTCCATTATCATTTTTCCAGCCGTTTTGTAAACTCTGGAATTTCGGTCCAAATCGGAGTCCTACTTCTGGAAGCTTCTCGTAAAAATTCTTGCTATCAGTCTTTTCCCATGTCTCATGTATTTCCTGAAGATTTAATGGTTTAACTTCAGGGGGCAGCGATGGTGAGAGTGGTAAAAATTTTGCCGTTGCATGTTGCACCCATTGACCTCCATTGGATGGGTCAGAGTCGTCCAGGCGTGAGATCTTAACGGTGTAGCCCATCTCATCGTAATCATTATCATCCAACGCCGCAACAGTTTGAAGAATACAGAGCTGTGTCTCAAATAGCGCTAATGGAGCCGTAATTTTAAGACCCTTCAAAACGACTGGACGTCTTGGGTGCATAAAAGTATCCCCAAATGCTTGTACACATGAATGGCCACCCACAAGACACATTTCCAGGAATCCTGTTTATCAAATATAGATAACAACCTTGAATACGTGGCTACATTGAAAGATTAAACACGGACTAAGTACTTGTAATTTTGATTACCTGCTCCTGGAAAGACGATAGTATTTCCGATTATATGGTCCTGGACGAAATCAGCTTTCTTGACTGTCATAGCTTGCTCGAAAACAGAATAACCAGAGGCGTTTGGCATAACTTTTCCAAGCAGTGGATGTAGATCAGACAGTACGGGTCGAGACTTAAGCCAAATCGATTTTCGATTAAAAGGATAGAATGGTAGATGAGCCCGTTGCCTGAGATAGAACTTATCAAAGCCTTTCCAATCAATATCCCCACTCCAATCGGACAAGAATAGTCTACTCAAACTATCCAACATAGTGACCCATTCGTCTTCTTTTCGACGGATTGACGGTAAACATGTCACAGATT
>JAAXOA010004540.1:0-10188 GCA_036561885.1 Salina celebensis
CAGGTGGAAGTTACTCTGCATCATTATCATTGCCATGATCTTCTGTTGGTATGAATGATGCCTATTTTGGTGAGCGGTACCTATTTGCCATTGAAAAAAATTGTGAAAATACTGGTTATTACTTGGAATGCACTCATTCTATTACGGTGCATGACTGTACAAATAAACAGATTAATTAACTTGTTTATTATCTGTAAACAAATAGCTCTAATGGGATTTTTACCTCTGACAGGATGTTATATTTACAGGAAATGCATACAGCATAAACGCATAAGCTTGCATTTATAATGACCATAATGAAATTTTGCGTCAATTCCATTTGATACATTGACGATTCACATCTGATTGTTGTATAGTTGTATCCAAAGTAAATACGTATTGTTATTTCTGGCTGATTAAATACGTTATTTCAAATGCATAAACCAATCTTTAAAAAAACCAAAACGAATGATTGAAGAACACATCACCAAAAAAAGTTTTTTAGCCTGGCATCACGTAAGTTTTGATTCCTAGAACAACAAAACATCCTATCTATAGCGGAATAGAGCCTGATATTGAAACCGTTCTGTTAGGTATTGCCATAGTGCAGTGGAATTTAAAAATGAACACGCTACGTAGAACGCGTACTGTTTTTGCAATTGAATAGCTTTTAATTGAGCTTTTTTGCGTCTTGCTTTCCTAAGCTGTCGAGGCCATCGGCGAGCACAAGAAAAATATAATAGATTAAAGCAAGAGTAATAATAAGTACATTATACTATTTAAGAATGCTTACTCTATAAGTACATCATAGTTATGTTTATATGGCGCTATATAGAACTATATAGAGCTGTTTTTGTAAATGAAAAGAAGGCATGAGTTCTACATGCTGTTTGTGCAAACGTGTATCCGTACTCGCAAAGAATCTTTATGCAGTTTGATGAAACTAGTGATAGGAGTATCTAAAAATACATCTGCCTACGTGCACGGCAGCGCCAGCATCCTGTGTATACCTACAATGTGTTATTGCATAAATCTAGGCTGCTGCAAATAAAATGCAATAACATAATACCTTCGCCTTGTCATTTATACATTTTCGAGACCATAACAACAGTGACGAGGTGAAGGGTAATGTAAAATATCATCTTTTATGTTCTACAGCTTAAACACAATGTAGGAATGGAAAATGAGAGGAATATTTGTGTTAAAAAATATTATACAAGGGGTAGAAGTAGTTACGATTCTTGTCGATTGTGTCAGTGAAATGGCACGAAAAGATAAAAATGATTATGAAGAAGGTGGTATTTTGGTATGTATCATTTAACAATAAAAAATACCGCAGCTTTTAAACTGCCATTTCATACCTAATAATAATACTAGGAAGAACGCACTATACTCTAGGATCGACAATGCTGTGGGTATGTAAGTGCCACTCAACTAAACCACCACAATCGCGAAGAAATAAAACTTACAAGGAAAATGCATAAATATGCATTGGAATAAAAGAGCACAGTAGCAACTTCAGAGCTTTTCAAAGACACTGCTACAAGCTTGGAGAAACGCGCAAATTACATTTTTATGTCTATGCATTTAAGATAAGGTGACTTTGCCCATAAAAAGAGTCGTACGAAAGCCAATATTAAAGAAACATGTTTTAAACTTATACCTATATAATATACTAAATATTTCAATAGATACTAACCAAAAACCCCTTGAAGAATGTTCATCTATAAAACGTATGTAGCTTTTTTCAACAAAAAAATACGTACGATACTCTAGCCAGAGCACGGAATCTATTGTGCAATGCATTGCAAAATGGTCATTGAGAGTGTACCTAATGCAAATATGCCATGGCAAGAAGGAAAAAAAGGTAAATAGAATTAGAATCGGTATATAGGTTGGAAAAGCATAGATTTTTTGCTGCCTGCAGCATATAAGAAAAAAGTGGAAAGAAACACTCAGCGCGAGGTTGTGTGTGAATCGCTCATACGTGTGGGCCACACTAGCTTGCGAATATGAAAGAAGACGAGGTAATACCAAGTGTAATACCTACTTGTAGTAAAGAGGAATGTATAGTGTAGAAACCGAGCGAGAAGCAAGTTTCATATTTGCATTTCGCATCCTTTTATAGGGTTTCCTTGTGCACATTTCGTTGTAGCAAGGCAATATTGTTGTACGAAAACAGTATACTGAGATTGGGGTACACACAGAAAAAAAAGAAACGAAAAACTGCTTCTGTACCATATCATTGAGAATTGGCCAAGATGAGGTAGAGCAAAGTTTGCATGTTTTGTAGACTATTCGTTGCTTATACTACGTAAGCTTTTCTCGTTTTTTTGGCTTGTTTCATTCCATACAGCAAGGGTATAATTTTTCATGTGAATGGTGCAGAGTCATCGTTATATCCTTGTTGTACTTGGCAATGTTGGAGTCATCGTAGAAGCTCCTTCGTTTGATTGAGATTACGAAGCGTTTCCAGTGCGACGAATGGAAGCAGCATTTGTAGAGCCAGGCATGCAGAATCACAACTATAATGCATGGAGTGATCATTATGATGGCAAAAATGAAAACGCACAACATGCTCCCAAGTTTTTTTCTTACTAGACACAACTTTAATGCCTACTTTGTGTGTATGTAGCCAAAAGGAGAAGTGAAGTTATAAGGTCGAAGGATGCGTTGAGTTGCCTTCTTCCCTGTTGTTCGACTCGTTTTAGCGTGTGTGTAGCAAACCAAGTAGGGAGAAGTTGGGAGGGATGGAAATGCTCCCTCGTTGCAAATAAAATATGGATGACTTTTGCATAGTCTTAGTAGCGCCACGTCGTAGTTGAGCGTTAGGAGAAAAACAAGGTAGTAGGAAGATATAATGGGTTTTCTGGAATAGCTAGGTATACATAGACACAGTAAAGCACAGAACCTATATACACATGATATATTTTTGTTTCTGTTTGACTGGCATGTTACTCACTTGTCATCTAGCTTATGTAGGTAGATATCAGCAAAACTGACTATATGACTGATATGTGTGGCGTTTTTACAATTGCACATTCTCTCCTCGTCGTTTCTTTCCGACGTTCATGGACGAAACGAAGGTTATTATTACTGTGCTGTTCGGTAAGCACATTTTGTCTGTGGCTTATGCCTAAGTATTTCATTGCATTATGTGAGCTTTTCTCCAACGATGATCGTGATCGTATAGGTATATAATTTTTACGCATATAAACGATGCATAAATCTACTATACACTTACAGAAATAGAAGAATCGGGCGTAAACATTGTAATATGAAGATAACTACTTTCTCTTTGTCCCTCAAACTTTATACGTGGTAACAAATAAACGATGCATAAATCTACTATACACTTACAGAAATAGAAGAATCGGGCGTAAACATTGTAATATGAAGATAACTACTTTCTCTTTGTCCCTCAAACTTTATACGTTTGGTGGAAGCATCGTAAGCGCTTTATAGTTTTATTCTTCATGTCTGTCTATTTGATCATGAAACTGTTTGACTGTTCATTATAGTAATGGATGTGTCTGATTAAATTTGGAACTCCTTAACAAATAGTTAGTGAACACTATTAAAATTAGTGTGTAAATATGCTCGATAATCTTTGTTGCACATCGAATCTTAAAAATAAATACCTTCGCTACTTATAAGTACCTAGGTATATTTCAATTTCGAGCAGTGAATAAACATGAAAAGCATGTACGATTGTTTGGCGCTTCACAAGTTATGAGATCATAAGACCGTTTGTTATTCAACTTTCGTGGTATCGATTATTTAGTTATTTAAGTACGTATTTCTTTTATCCAAAGGTATTATTTATTAGATGTTATTATTGTGAACATAATCAGCATGCTATCAAATACATATCCGGAGACATAGATTGCTAACTTGAAATTATCTGATTTTCATGCATGTAAAAACGGATAATAGTGGCCATGGACACGCGCTCGTTAAACAATAACCACGGCAACCATTTTCTAATTCGAAAAAGTTACGCCTAACGATTTTCTGTCGATTTAAACTCCTATGGTGGCCTGTTTGGATGTCGCATTGTATGTAGCGTAATTAGAACTGGTGAAAATATAAAGCGCCCACGGAAAATAAACGAATACCGAATGCACTGTTCAATGTATTGAATTGATAATATTATGGAATTTCTGGACACTAAAATTACTTCCAATTAGACAATGATTTTGCATGATGTATCCACTTTTAAGCTGGAGTGAATAGAGATGTTTACCTAATTAAAATCTGTATCATTCTCTCTTTCTAAAAGCTATGTTTAACAATGAAGGGAAATCATCAGACTGAATATAATATGAAATTAACAAGACCTAAATCAGCCATACGTACAATGAAAATCATTACTTAATTCGAGAACATTCTATAAAATATTCAGCCATATTCTTTGAAACCGTAATAGTTACAGCAACAAATACTACAAATTTTATACTATCAGTAATTATTCTCAGTTTCCTCGTAATACTTTCTATTCGTCATGCATGCGTTTAAACGTAAAACAATTTCGGTACGATATTGTATTTCAAATATACCGTAAAGTTCATAGCGAATCAATGTAAACTACTACATACTCACTTGAGCTAATGTCCCTCAATATTACCCACTTGGTAGCCAATTGTGAAAACCCTGAATACTTTTAGGTACGATTTCCCTCCACATAACATTCCCTACGTATACATCCATGACTCAGAACAACAACTCGACTACTAGTTCAGATAAGCGGCACGGCCTTCACATGCAATGCACTCATATCCAAATATCATAGTATGAGTGCACACTACTGCTACTACGTACGTACAAGCTGCCTAAGAGAAAGCAAAATGTAGGCGGTTGGGAAAGCAGAGAAAGCTTGAACCATGAAGAGAAGTCCTTAAGCGAAATACTTTTGTGTGTGCTGCCTACACAGATATTCCTTGCATACTTCTATCAAGGACTTGGTAGGCATTACACTGCATCCAAGTTGGTCGGTTATGTTTTTTGAATGCAGCCTTCAGTGCGTTCACTGCTCCTTCGTCAATCCGTCCTTCTTCCCTTGTTTCCTTTTTCAGCCTACCTAGAATTCTGTCTGTATAGTAGGTATAGCAAACAGTTGGGGATATGCCTTTTAGGTTTTTTCTTTTCCCTAGCTAGCTACCTATAGCTTTCCTTGTTTTTCGAACGCTCTAGTTGAATCAGCGCAGTTGCATTGCAGTTTTTCCTTCACAATCCGGAATGTTGGACTATATCCCTAAATTTGAAGTACATAACTTTCTCCGTATACAATGTGTTGTGTAAAGGGTAACTCCATACCTACCTGGTGGTGGTTATGAAACTTTCGCAATAGTAGTAGGCGTCACTTGAGTGCTGCCTGTTTAGCGACTTTTGATGATGATTTGATGATTCTTATCATTACCACTGTGTATTCAAAATGACATATGTAGCGTTTGTATGTATTTGCTAAAAACAGCCATGCATTTTGCTTCATTTCATTATCCTTGAACGATATCCGACAGTAGTGACCATATCTTGTCGGATGTTCGAATAGTTGTGAAGCTGCCTTCATCTATCCAATGACATGACACATGGAAAAAATCTTTCTCTTTCATTCCTGCCTTTCTCTTCCTCATTTACTTACTCCTTTCACCCCAAAAAGCTGCGTTGTCGTTTTCTCTGCTCCTTTCCTTCGATCGCCTACATGTTTACTCCATGATCATGTAACAGGCTCATGACTTTCTAACATGTCAGTATAATACAACCTTCAAAACTGCCAACGCGTTGGGATGTTATTGCCTACTACTTTTTCCTTTGGATGAACCAAACAGTTCTATAATTCTTACAATTGTAAATTACGTACTCAAAATCACCAATTCGGTTGTCTCGTCGTATTTGCCAGTATGAAAAGCATGAAATAGGAATGTAATGTGCAATGATGTACGTTTGGATTGCAGAAATATCGGGATTGACTTCTAGTGGGCCGATTCACGCTACTTCACCTTAGCTAGTTTTTTTTTCTATAACTGAAATGTAGATGATCACCGTGCTTGCAAGACTGCATGCAAACGGAACTCGTTGTACTATTTTGAACCGCACAATAGTCTGCCACAGTGTTCTTGGCAAAAAAGAAAGCAAGATAATGACTGTTGTTGGCCTCCAACTCTGTATCCTTTCGTAACTCTGTTTCATGTCTAGAGCTCTCAAGTGGAATAGAGGAAGCTACACATCGCGTGGAAACCTAAAACTACAACTTTTACTCATAATCTGTTCTCTTTCACCCAAATACGGCTATACTAGTAAGTTGTGTGTTGCTCCTTTAGCGCCACGTTGCTACACGCTTGTTTACGTTCTTTTCCTCCCATGCATGAGCCGACGTAAACTCAAACTATATAGGCAGTTAAGAAGTAATATATGCTATTTCAGAATGGGGGAAATGCACAAAGAAAACTTGAGCAGAAGCATTTCTTGAGTTTTATATGGCTATTTAAGTTTTAAGTGATTTCATGCTGATATGAGGGCTACGTGGCTAGATCATTTATAGCAACTGATAAGTCACAATAGAGCGTTCAAAATAGGGTCATGCATGAAAAGAAGGAGGTGGAAAAACGGACAGCAAAATTCCTGGAATCAGTTGGCCTGTTCCATAATGTATGTGTATTTTTTCTTTGAACGAGCTACCATTTCATGCACGGGGACATATAGGGAAAAACATATAGGGAGTGTATTATGTATCAAACAATAGACTATTTTTGTGCATTCGACGAGCAATAATGGGAAGATAACGGCACAGCTTGCTTGCATATTGAATGCGATTGTGGCTCCAGTGGCGCTTTGTCTCCGGCCTGCCTTTCAGTGCAAGGATTTTCAGGAGAAAATAACTACGATACAATAAGAGAAAATACAAACATTCGCTTATGGACTATTCACTTGAAAATGTAAACACATTTAACGACTTTTCCTGCACTGTAATAATAATTTAGATGAATGTAGTTGGACGGACTTAGAATAGTTTATGGATGAACGTGTTCTGGTCATATAATTCTGTTGTATTGTTGTTCAGTGTGGAAATATTTACGGCGCTCTTTTTTCGGAGAAAACAGAATTTCTAGAGAAGAAGAAGTTTTCAATCCAAACCTGAATATTTATGCGCACAATGTGAGGAAAAGATATAAATGTATTGTGATATCAATAATAAAGCTTTTGGAAAATATATTTTCTAGAAAAAAATATGTTTCGTAAACGAATCGGAACTGGGATGATGATGATGGTGGTGGATGCATAAAATGACTGCCTGCTGCTACTGCTTCTTTTTTTTATAATGATGACGACCATCATGATGCTCTTCTGCAGAGTATGCCTATCAACTAACAGCTACTACCTTTCGCTGAAGAAACGAAACTGCGACGCAGTTCCTTTCTTTTGCTGCTTCTTCATTATTCTTTTCACAGACAGGGACCCGAGCAAAAACACGGACAATTCCAGAGAATGCATTATACGAAATGAAAAAGTGAATCGCATTATTTATATGTTGTGCCTTTTTTCTGTAGGTTTTTTCCTATTTTCCTCCGTTGCTATTAATAATGCCAACGATTCGAAAGAAAGCATAGGAAGTTGGGCTCATTGTTTGAATTCGCAATCGCAACTAGCAGAAACGCAAGTTGACAGAGAGAGATTGGCTCTGCTTTCATGCAAACTTTTGCTTTTCAGTTGTATAACGCATTTGTTGCAGTTGCTCTTATGGAAAAATGTAAAATGAATGGGATTCCTGGGCCTTTTTTTTATTTCGCCGAACAATATCCGCGCAACAACTGGCGAGTGAATTTGCATACAATCGAAATAACTCACATATTTTTTACTGTTTCCATATTTTTAAAGCAAAGTACATGCTTTAGACTTTACATATAATATATGACCTTCAAATAAAATGAGTAATGCATATATTTAAACTGCTACTATTACGTAGACGAAATTTTAATGCAACTTTTGCATGTTTTTATACTTTTCTGTGATCATCAGCGCTTCCTCTAAATTGGCGTCAGTTTTCTCATCCCTCGCTCTTCGTGAATGGTTCCCATTGTAGATATGGATGGCCATGGCCCTTGGCTCAAGAGATGGTGACCTGTAATGGCTCTTCATTTAAATAGATGCTCTTCAATGTGAAGCAATAATGCACATTAAAACTTTTTTGAAAGGAAAAAAGAATCAGAATATGTTTCTAAGCTCATAAAAGATCTTTTGTAAAGGTTTATGACATCGGTCTCTGACTTTAGTGCTGTGTCAAGCATGCACTTTGTTCCAAGCACGGTTTTAGTAAATCCATGCACGTCGGTTGGAAACAGGAACGCTACGATATTTTACAAGCTCTTTTTCCCCTTTTCCAAAATAAATCGCTTTATTATTTTGCTATACATATTATCTCCACCGTATGATTTTTAAAATGAATGCTATAAGTGCATATGAAATTTAAATGTGAAGTGGACAATTTGGAGAGCATGCTGTATAATGAAAGAACGGAGCTCATTCAAGTTATTCGTTCATTTTATCCCTGTCTAGCATTTTTGTGCACACAGCTTTAATTAGAAGATTGCGTAAACAAGAATATTATGAATCTGCTCATTGTTCTTGTTTGCAAAAAGGGCAGCGGATCAGGCAGATGCCTACTAATCTTTCTTTTACAAAAAGTCATAGGAATCGTTGCTAACCGCAGCAAAAAAAACAACAACTATTGCAATGAAGGACTTTTCCTCAATTTACATTAAATGCACATCAAGAACTACCAAGATTGATTTGATAAATATATGCATATTGCAGGAGTAAACTAGAACGGCTGCAGCAACAGAAGCGCAATATTTTTTTAGTACTTTTTCAAAACGCTGATGATTTATCCTTCATGAAGCACACGATAGTTTAGGTAGCCAACCACAGAATGGTTTTTAAATTGACAATCTGCGTTTGAATATGTTTAGCTATTTGGACATGTTTATTGCGAGAATAGTAAAAATAATAATAATTTTCATTTTTAATGTCGGCCGATTCTTTGCTGAGAACACCATGAGATATGCCCATAACCTGTGTAGGTTTTTTTCAACGTCTATCATAAATGTTCGTATAATTTACAATCAACCCAAGATAATAGTAGCGTTTTAAAACATTAATACATAGCCCATCAAGCAGCTCTCATTGACCACTGATCACGACAACAATCAAGGTGGAGGTAAATCAAGATGAGACAAGACAACAACGTAAACTGTTGCTAACCAACAACGCACATTAACAACATTCTATCGAAACTACGCAGTTAGAAAACAAAATTTGTGCACCTGTATCGCTGTTGCAGTTGTTTGCATGCAGCATTAGTGCAGCGTAGCTTACTGTTTACGCGTACTCACATAATTTCCGTTGCTTGCTGCACAGATTAAGCACTTACGTAAATAGTCTCTACCTGTAACGCTAGTAAGCATTGTTATTTTTTGCATTCTCATGTTGCATCTTAAGTATTCTTTTCAAAGTTCATATGGAATGTTCACATTTTTTCGCCTCCTTTTTTCCTCAACCGCTAGAATCTCATTAAGACTATTATACATGAGCCAAAATCTTACATGATGTTGTTCACTGGCATTGCAATCCCCTGCAAAAATATGAATTTCCTTCAATGCTGCGTAGTCAGTGCTCTGGGTGCTGCACATTTCTGTCTACTGATGGATGTGAAATTAATGATAAATGTTGATTATCCTTATGCCTATTGATTATGAATGCATGCAAGTGTATGCGATGCATGATGATGAGTTGTTTACCAGTTATTTTCCTTTGGTGTTTAGAGTCGAGTGTAATATCAAATATGAGAATGACGATGGCATTGGTTGGGGCCGGGGACGTTGTTAATGATGGAGGTGCAAGGTTTTACTTTACACATGTCTGCGTGCGCTTGGCGTATAAAGATTTTTCAATGTAAAATGCATACAGAACAGTCAAGTAAAAAAATGAGGAAAAGAGGCAGTGCAGAAGAGCCGTGAATAGAATTGGCAAGTAGCGTTTGTTGAAAAAATCTGAATACGCATCATAACCGCCTTCTCGTCATTCTTAAAAATAAAATGCGTTATTGTAGAGGTCCCCAAAAAAATTTCATGTGCATTATATTTTTGGTATCATTTTGAGGTGATTGAAGGATGGAATTGTGCCAGGAGAAGATTTACTGCCTGCGAATATCAA
>JAAXOA010004541.1:0-10187 GCA_036561885.1 Salina celebensis
TGTCCTTCCCTTGCGTACAGTGTCTTAAGATGATGGCAATGAGTTGATCATCGTCATGTCTTGGGTACTTCTTCAGTTACATCTACGTCCCCAGATCACAGTTAAAAGACTTTTCTCCCTGCTATGTATATTATTACCATGATCACCCTGATAGGTTCAAGAGTTGAAGAGAGACCCAGAGTATAACAGTTTATTTATGAGGTAATGCCACATGAATGATATTACCCCGTGAGCAAGTAGAGCCGACGACAAGGCAAACTTTGCCCAGGAGGGAGATAATCCTTGCAAATAACAATCAGCACAACCATTTTATACTCAGCGTGGCTGTTTAGTTGTCGCTTTCACTTGAGATATAGTTTTTCTTTGTGAAAGGAGAATACAAGCAAACTGAAAGAAAAAACGTACTAGTGCTTCTCAAGCCATTAGCTGTGGTCTCAGTCTGTACTTCTCATCCGTTTCTTTCGCTTGTATTTATCCAGTCATTAATAAAGCTTTAAAAGAGCTGAAACAACACCATGCAGCTTCTTTGAACACGCAAACTCTAAATAAAAAGATTGATGTGAAGTTGTACAATGCACATGCTTTTAGGACAACTTTTTTTTGTGAGTGTGTGTAATGATATCCTGTCATTCTCATTTCCCAGGTTTTAATACGACAATCAAATGTGACGAGTTTTGAGTACCGCTCGCTCACACACACTTACAATGATTTATTTAGAAAAAGAATGCGAGGGTAGTAACAGCACCTGTCCGACTTTCACATATTTCCTGTGAGAAAACCAAGTGAAAGAACTAAGTAGTGACGACATATCAGTAAATGACGTTGTCATTGTTCTTATTACTTGCCTATATGCTAATTGAGGACACGGCAGGATTTTTATGAGGATAGGTTTCTCACCTTCGCTCAAATCGCGGTCATGCTACATTTCTTACTAAAAGTTGGGTTATTGGTACCAAGTTGCATCTATTTTTCAAGCAAATGGCTTTGTTTGTCCGTCTGTCCTTTCTTCCAGACGAAATCTGGAGAAAAGTAACTCGTTATGCAGATCAGCTATGATATGCGATCATCACTGTATACATCGAATCGGAGTCATCAAGCGTTCATCGTGATGTAGCTTGGTTTGTAGGGTTTTCGTAAGAATTACACCAAATTATAGACTTCCTTAGATATCGGTATCTTCAGCTTTGTACTTACAGTATTAATTTAAAAGCTTTTTGATTCAAAGATAAAAGTTTTCATATGCGAGTTGTGCGAGTCTCCATAAGGAAAAGTTTTTCCGAGGGGAAAAGTTACTCGACCTTTCTGTCTCGACACGACACACAAAATCTGGAGTTTTATTTCTGAATTTGTTGTTTTACAGCAGCATCGGAGCATTTACGCTCACTGAGTATAAATTGGTTTGAGCAGGTGCTTGTCAACGTGTATAAAAATCGATCTCGGGAATTTTTAGTTCGAGAAGTATGAAGTAACAAAGAAGTGCATGGTTCACTCAGCTACATTGAAGCAGAGAGTTTATAATAAGCTATAATACATGTAGTGCCACTTAATTTCTACCTGCCATGTGGGAATTTTATGGCGTACGTATCGATACCTCGAAAAGAAATACGGCTACAGTAGTGGAGAAAGAATGCGACTTGCGTGTGTACAACTTGAAACGATACACTAGAAAGAATTGAGACCTACAAAACAAATTGGTGTAGGTTAAAAAAACAACCAGCTTAAGTGGCATATTCTTATGAATGAATAGGGAAACATGACACAGGCCAAAAATAGAACGTACAATTGTAAAACTATATACAAGCCAAATACTAATTGTTTTCTTTTATACTTTGCAGTTTTGTAACCGCCCAGACGCATTTTCTGCAAGAAGTCAAGAAAACCCGTAATCGCTAAGGTCAGAAGGAATAATATACTACTGGAGGCAACTATAACCAGGTAATATAGCGAACTATATTTTATTGCACATGTTTTCCCCAAAATGCCTTCCGTCGCGTGGTTTTTTTTTATAGTGGACGAAAATAAAATCACTTTTTCCTATAGAACATTTAATTTAAGGGAGGTATTGGTGTATGCTTCACAAACGAATACACTTGGCCAACTCGTTTGTGAGCTATAAAAGTGTTTTGTGACTCGGATTGAAAGAGGATGGGATCGAATAATGACGAGCAAACCTTTTTGTGGATCACGTCCAACCCAACGCCTTTGCAATTAGTTGTAGATGAAAGCTCTAAAATAGCCAGTTCCTTTAGTTAAAGGCGAGCTTAAAAAGTAGAAATCGCGAAGGTGTGCTTAAATACTTAATGTACGTCCTTTCTCCCTCATCACATCCTACATACATCAGACGAATTCTTTTAAGAGAAATTTGGGGTAGTAGAAAAGTTCCGAAAAATCTCTGCCTTTCAATTTTCATCCTTGATTATTAACAGCTGCACCTTAATTTCTTCCTCGATTAAAATCAAGAGTGTACAACAGGGAATTTCCACAAATCTTGAGAAAAAGCCTCTTTCTTTTCCTCTCCCTTCCCCATGTGCGTTGCGCTTCTAAGAGGTATGCTATCATACAGGAAAAATTGTCTGTTCAAGACGATTTTGATCAAAACTCTAATGCTCTATCCAACAACGGGGTCTCTCTTGAGGTCTTTCCTTCACAAAAAACGTGGATGAACTTATGACTTTTATTTTCTTTTTTAAATCAAACATGTTACACACTTACAGTAGTGTGCGTCTACACAGTATGAGCCATGAGATTTAGACTTTCTTTCATACTATATATTAAAGTGTCGGATTTATACGGACTTTTATGTGTCTAGTATTATTATCGCCGTGCTCATCGTCTCTATCATCATTATCATGAGCACACATACCACCTGCGTAGCTTTCTTTTTCTATCATCATCAGGCCCCCAAAAAAAATCACAGTTCCAATGCATTCAAGAAAAAAATGTGAGAAGTGAAAACAATATTACACTTATTTCAGTGTAACGACGCACAGTTGCTCCTGTGCACTTTCTATGTGTGAGTAACTGGCTTTGTATCTGTGTAAGACCACTTTTTCATGAGAAGCCATCCATTTTTTAACCGTCCGCGTAACTTTTTTTCAGTACAACTCATAGTCATAGTCGTGCATGTATACTACTTTCAAACCAAGAATGAAAATCGATGTTGTATTCAAATTCTTTCATTTCATTTATTTTTTCTTTCATTCATCCATCCCATCTTTTTGGTGCGAAGAAAGAGCTGATAAATCACGCATGGATTATTGTGCATACAATGTTTTTTTCATTCAACAAAAGGCGAACACGTGTGCTCTATTCCAAGGGTGGCATTTATCAAAAAAGAAGTAGACAGAGAGAAGAGGAGATAAGACGGAGTATATTTTGAAATCATATTTACAGAAGTACATGTCTTTTCAATCCCTCTAGTGGAAAGGTCCGCTACTGGAAGAATCATATTTTATACTTATTGAACCCTCCAATGACTAAATGACGCCAATATATGTATATTTCATTATATACGTATGTTGCATATGTGGATCAGTAATTACTACCAATCATTATAAAAGCAACTCCATACAATCTGTGCGAGCTGCAATTGTAGATGGAAAAACCGTGAAAGGATTGAAGGAGAGACTAGAAGCCAATGAGAAAATGACGAAAACGACGATGCATACTTTCTTGGATATTTCTTTCAATTTTGCTTTCTTTTATATTTTCCAAAGAGCTGTTGCATAATTGATCTTTTCTTTACAGCATGTTTGGCTATATTGTATACGTATTGAACCCTCCAATGACTAAATGACGCCAATATATGTATATGTACTTATATACGTATGTTGCATATGTGGATCAGTAATTACTACCAATCATTATAAAAGCAACTCCATACAATCTGTGCGAGCTGCAATTGTAGATGGAAAAGTCGTGAAAGGATGGAAGGAGAGACCAGAAGCCAAAGAGAAAATGACGAAAACGACGATGCAAACTTTCTTGAAAATTTCTTTCAATTTTGCTTTCTTTTATATTTTCCAAAGAGCTGTTGCATAATTGATCTTTTCTTTACAGCATGTTTGGCTCATCATTAGAACTTACAAATTGATGACATTATGCATTGTTCACAAACGAGGTGGATCTAATTTATATAAAGTAGTATATGAGGAATTTTAAGCTTTAAATAAAAATAGTTCTCTTTCATGTTTTGTAAATGCTATTAGTTAGTAAAGTACGATGTACACACATTGGTTATGTTTCTCGTGTAGTATCATAATTAAGATTTGAGCTTAGTGGTATAGCGGTTGTACGCAAAGTCTGGTAATTTCATCTTGTTTCTTAAGACCAGATAGGCACAAAACATAATAGCATTAACAAACTATCTAGAATGGTTCCAGTCAAGTGTCGTGTACTGAGAATTGCCGAATGCATGGGAAAACATATGAGCTAGCTCTCTGGACGTTTGGCAATAGAGATAAATTGCATGACAGAGGATTATTAGTGTAAGTAAGCATTACTTTCTTATCACTACATATTATTATATAGACTCTTCTATGTCCTTCCTTGTAATAATGGTCAAATGGGCTTCTTTCCTGGTTCCTAAACCACAAGTGAAAACTTTAACCAATTCCCTACGCCAGAACGTCGACAAAGGTGGTGTGACCTATGACCCTCGCAAAATATAGTTTATAGTTTACATTGTCGGTTATGTTTCCAGTTAAGTGCGCTTCTACCAAATTTGGTCGCACTAGGACATCGGAGAAACAGACAACTAAGAATAAGCATTAAGACTCTTCGCTATTTATTAATGACAATTTTAATGATACTAAAACGGCAATGATATAACGTTGAGCTTTAATGGCATTAGACACACGTTTTACCAGAGGGTATACCTCTTCAAGCTCTTTCTTTGGTACGTTGGCTTGAAAGTCTTTGAATCCAATTTTGAATACAGAGAAAGAAGTGCTCTTCAATAAACAACATGAAATCATAACATTATATGCTTGTACAAAATGTAAAATTCCAGTTAGAATTGTCACGATGTTATGCACAAGCACAATATTTAAAGTCTCAGTATAGTAATCATTTTCAATATTACTGTTATATACCTTAGTTTATATATAAATACAATTTTGAGTTGATACAATTTTCTGTACATTGTATGCTGAAATACGTTGCATTCAATCCAGTCAGGAATCTTCTTTAATGTCACTTTACACAGGTAGTGGACAAGTTCCACTATTGGTCTTGACTCTGATTTTGATTAGTGGTAATCTCCTGCCGCAAAGGTGCCAGGTAACTGGGATCGTTTGCCTAAGTTGAGAATGCAATTGCATATTTTCCACAATTAAAACCTGGTGGTTTGACATGAAAAAAGGAAGCTGCAGGCGTTTTGAATGCATGAGCTGTCATAGTGGCTTTCTTTAGAAAACCGCGACTGAACTTATTAGAGAAAAAAGTTAGTTTTAACGTTCATACTATTAAGAAGAGAGCTTCACATAACATAAGAATATACATAGTTGCACAAGATTCTTTTCCATCATCAGTTTAGAGTACACATCGTACAGCCAAGCTGAGTATAACGAGGAGGAGGAGAAGATTATGGGAAAGGAAGGAGAAGACATAAACAAGACGGAGAAGAACAAGAAGAAAGACAAGAGCTCTTATTGTTCTCAATCTTCCCCTCATTGCTTTTTCCTTAGGATGATGGTAGAATGTGCTTCTTCTATAAAATAGTATACCAATTTTTCTGTACGTTAACTCTTCTCCGGAGAGACACACTTATCGTCCCATTATTAAGTAGCGGGCGCCGTTGCTGAGCTACTTTATACGAAGATTGTACTTTTGTCCGTCAATCCGCAAAAATATTAGGGGACAATAAATTATACACAAGTTTGCATAAAATTTACAAAATCCCGAAGCCTAAACAAGTTGTTTGGATTTAAGGGTTGTTTGTATTCCATAGGTGATCGACGTTTTGCGTAGAAGTTCATAAATCTGAAGGGTTTTGCTACCTTTTTGAATTGGGTGAACTATTGGTTAACAAATATGCTACTAAGAGAAAAATCCTAAGGAGACGTTCTACACTCAGGGTGCATTGGTATCAGGCAGATTATTCATATAGTAACCATTAAGACATCGTAATTTGAAATAGTTGCAAACTTCATGTAAAAGCATGTTAGTGAATCCACATCCAGATTTTTTATATATCCTATAGCCTCACCCGCTCAACTGCATTCTTCGATAGTGAAAATCTGCTAAGGATGGATCTTGTTTCAGTTTTTGTGCCTGCAAAATCTGCCACGGTCAGCAAAATCTATAACAGATATGCAGTCTAGCCAACGAAGCAGAAGACCAAGCAGATCACTGCATTGATGACGATGATTGCTATCGCGGTTATTATAGATCATTATTTTTTTGTACCTGAAAAAAATCTATTGTGCATTAGAGCAACTAGAGTTTCATTGTTCGCATCCAAAGCCATGCGAAATTTCCCAGTTTTTGCTCTCAGATAAAATCCTTCTTATACTATGAGCCCTATAAAAGGAATGGAATCCAGCTCTGCAATATTTTTTTTCTAGAAGCAAACTCATCGCTCTCTGCTACCCCTTTTGTTGAATATAAAAAGTGGAAACGCATAGGAGTCTAGTAATAGAAGCAGTTATGACAGTATGAAATTCTTGTGGAGAAAATAATAGCGTGTATAATGTCAGAAATGTGAGAAGTATAAAGTTGGGGATATTGATATGATTATAAATTATTATTATTATATGGCAAGCTCCTCGAAATTGGAAACTAGTATGATATATGATTATTTTTTATGGTGGTAAACTGATTACAATGAAAATCATGTGGTATTTACATTACGTTTGATTAGACACTACTTTCCGCCCTATTACAACGGGTAAATGTAACTGTAAAAGTATGCAGTATGCATTTATATTATTTATTGCTGGTTTTGTATGTTTAATTATTATTACCGTATAAAATAACCAAAATAATTCCACAATTTTCTATTATATCCCATAGAAACACGCATTCCAACGTCTAAAAAACAAACAATAAATGCTCCTTGTCTGTGCTGTACTTTGTTAAAAAGTGAAGTCAGGTATTTCGGTATTAGTTTGCATAAAGCCCATAGGCCATACTAGACAGAGGTAAACAATTTGGAAGACTAGAACACACAACTCTATTCAAATTGCCAGGGCTCTATGAATAATGTCCTTTGTAGTGTAATAATTCTAATTGTACAAGAAGCCGTAGCTATGCACACGCTCAGGCTGAACAAAGAAGTCGTAGAAAGTTGGAGAAGTGGAGGTTGTTACACGAGATAAAAAATATCACTTTTTGTGCTGTATTACAATGAAGGAAATGGCGATGGGATGACTTGTAGTCCTTACTTATACCCACACCGGCAATAATACATAACAAAAAGTAATCTGTCGGAGTTTGTGAATACAATAAGCTGACTAAATAAATTAGCATTGAAAGCATGACGGGTTCGGAATGGGATACACTGTCCAAAATCAGCTTTCTCTTCTGTTCTTACACTCATAGAAGTGTGTTTGCAGGAGAGTTGGACAAATATTAATGGGAAGAATGCAGAACTGTTTGATAGTTTGCGTAGTCGCGTGATCTGTTTCGTTGTAAGGTAGCTTTTGAATGGATTCCTGAGGACACATTGTTTCCACGATGGACCCAAGCTAGAAAATTGCTGGTTCATTGTTACCTTGAAGCTGGTAGTCCATCAAAGAAAACAATTTCGCGTTCTTTCGAAAAGGTGTAGACGTATGGAAGCGAAGCTATGTACCTAATTCTAGTTACTTTCTGTAGCATTGATTAACATTAACACTCATAGGGGCAAATGAAGATGTTACAAACAAATAGACCAATTTGTAGAGAGAAAATTGTTTTTATCAAATGATTGGATCATCAGCATTGCCCTTACGGCATAGCTTCCCACCTTTTCCTTGTTGCCGACACGGCATACAACATTCGTAGTGAACTGTTACTCAATATGTAAGCGTAGTAGTTATCCGCGCTCATATTCTAGAATTACAACTTTTCTGTCAATCAAAAAAAAAATAGAAAAACACTTTGTACAAAGAATGCATGGGATGTATTTCAGTTACAGCCCAGCAGCGGTTGATTGTTGAATTGCATTTTTGTCTTGTAATTCCATGCCTGCTACGGCTGCGGGTGATCGCATGCAAGACGGGAGACTTCGGTAAACAATTTTTATTTCACAATTTGCACCGATTCGCATATGCATACAAAGCTAGAGACAAGCTTGGAGGCATAAACTGAAAGAGGTCAACAATAAAAACATGCATTTAGTCTTGCCGTGTAAACTTTCATTGAATATAAGCAGCCATGAAGACGAAAATTTGAGAAGTAGACAAGTTACTCTGATATTCAAAACTTTCAACACTTATTTTCTTCACATAGTCCATGGACCATCCAACTTTATTTATTTACTCCATTTCTCTTCCCAGAACGGCTGGCTACAAGGCAGTTCATATTTGGTTGGATTCATAGTCTTGATACAGTTAAATTAAATTTTGTTTGATTTAAACCGCTAACAAGTTTCAGCTTCATGTAAAACGCATATACTATATACTATACACATATTACATGATGAAAGAAAAATTGTTCAAAATGAAACATGGTTGATGGTTTTGTTGACAGGTAAGACTGTTTTATTGCAACGCATTTTTTTCGCTTTCGCTACTTAATACAAAATGCATTTCAGTTGAAGAATACCTTTTAATTAGAGGCGCTTCCAGTGATTATGAGATTTTCGGCTAGTTTTCTGTCCCAAGATGTGTGTCAGATATTAACATAATCAAAATAAATGTTTAATTGTGACTTTCCCGCTCTGTCAATGATGTTGTCGATCGTCATGTACGTACATATTTTCTTCATAATAGTCGATTAAATGAAATGATGAATACATTTCCAAAATCATCGTGTTTTGTTTACAACGAGATCAGAGTGGAAACCACGCCGATGGGGCATTCCTATACTCTCTCTTTACTTTCTGCTGTTAGCGGAAGTGATTGTGCTTGCCTTTTTGGAAGCAAAAAAAAGAAAGAATTTTATATAGAATGTATTATGATTAATAGCACAAATCTAATAACACTATATGGTGTACGTTTTTTTCCTGGGAAAGGAAATACTGACCGTAGATCATCTATAAAAGCTAAAACACACACGTCTGCAATGAAAATATTTACCAGTAAGCAAGTGTAGCCACCACAATCGTCATTTCTACGCTACAGTAAGAGACCTGTACAAGAAAAAAGGGGGTTATCGTAGGGAAATCATTTATTCTTTCTTTTCCATTTTTAGTCTCTTGAGAGGTACTAAAACTTGTAAGCTTTTATGTCCTCTCCATTGACTGAACAGCCTTGTTTAGCTATTTGACTACTTTCTTTTTTTATAGATTTGGTCGTTGAGCAACAAAATGCACTGCTTACAGAGTTTTCCATGATACACACAATATTACTTTTACAATCCAT
This sequence comes from Salina celebensis, assembly GCA_036561885.1. NCBI lineage: Eukaryota > Metazoa > Arthropoda > Collembola > Entomobryomorpha > Paronellidae > Salina > Salina celebensis. Next base: position 9,507 of record JAAXOA010004541.1, read on the forward strand.
ATCCAATTGTTTCGGGCGAGTAAGGATTCTGAAAAGGCACAATTTGTCCAGAAAAGGGATTTTAGGGGTTTATTTAGTCCAGTCACACAATTCCTATCAACTGCACACATACACACGCATGCTGACAATGCACTAAGTTCTCCTTCTTTTCAGGTTTAATTTCTTTGAATGTTCCTCACGGGATAGCGGTGGTCATAGCAGTTTTCTCAAAAAGCTTCTGCAAACAATGTAAACTGTTTCCAAGGAACAACGAACTGTTACTACAGAGTTAGTTGCAAAAATCAAAAAAGGGTTTGCAGTTATTTGCAAAAAAAAAAAAAAAAAGCTGGAAAGCTGATTAATACGAAGCTGAGAATAGTTCTGGCTCAATTTTAAAGTATGGTCAAAAAGTTAACGTAAAGTCTGAAGGAAGTGGAAGTTGTCACCCATCGGGCACCTTCAGTGTCTTCGTCCCCAAAACATGCGTTAATGAATAGCTTTACTGAAGCGCTATCCAACGATACATCGCACGCCATACAAAATTATATGTCAAAATTATTCTGGCCTGCTTGGGACCCGCAGTAGAGTCATCATCAGAATCTAAACAGGTTCCATTCAGCTGGATTTTGCATTGGCTTTTCTCATGTCATGCAAAAATGCACCTGACGAATGCGAAATTAGGCTCTGACAGGCACCTTAAAC
>JAAXOA010004542.1:0-10186 GCA_036561885.1 Salina celebensis
GGACGCCAGCTCGGTTGTTAGCTCGCTTATTCGCGATGTGTAGCCTGCTATCGACGCTTCTAAACTCGCGTTTGTCTGGAACAAATCATAAGTATATTAAATGTTTAAATGATCAACATAATTAGTTAAATCGTAAATACTGTTGATTACCCGCTTCAGCTCTTCAATCTGAGCGGTGTTATCTGTTGTGGGTTTGTGTTCTGCGACCTCGGTGCGGAGCCGCTGGATCTCTTTATCCTTCTCGGCCGTCTGCGACACCCACTTTGACTCCTCCTCGTTTATGCTAGCCTACGGGGTAACATGAGAATTAATTTAATTATAAAAGTAAAACACGTTCATGTGCAATTAGAGGTTACTTACCTGTAGGTTGCTAAGAAGTCCTTCAGTCTGTTTAAGCATGCTCTGGTAGTGGTTAACCTCATCCTGGAGCTCCTTCGCCTTTTTGTCGAACGACTCCTGGACCTCTGGGTTCTCCACTGGGCGCTTCTGCAGCTCGGACACGTGCTCCCCGATTCGGGTCAGTAGCGCAGCCATCCAGTCTTCAGAGTCGACTTGAGGCTTCTCACCAAGGATCGTGTGCGCAATACTCAGTGCCTTGTTCTTACGACTCTCCTCGGCGCTAAGTAACTTTTCAGAGCCCTCAATCCTGCTTTGCAAGGACTGCTCAGTTACGTTTAGGGACTCTACCAGCTTTTGGTTCTTCACGCGGAGCTCCTAATGCAACAAAAAAACAAATACATTTAAAATCATTATTTCCACCAAAACATAAAACATACTGATTCATGTATTACTCACATCATTCTTGACCTTCCCAGCAGCGACCTGTGTGCTAAGTTCCTCAACCTGGTTTCTCAACTCGTCAACTTTATGGTTCATCTCCCCGAGCTCCTTGTCCTTCCCCTGCCCATTCGCAGCATTAGATTTCTCCAGCTCACTAGATTTCTTATTCAACCTAGCGACCTCGCTCTCCAACTCGTTCAATAGCTTGTTCTTCTCAGCAACGACCTCGTTCAACCCCGAAACACTCGACTTGAGCTCGTTGACAACGTTCTTGAGAGCGACCTCGCTCTTACGTATCTCTTCATACTTTGTATTCACCTCATCGACACTCTTAATCGTAGCTTCCAGGCTCCGCTCCTTTTCTCTGAGTTTCCCGTTCTCAGCTTCGAGACCTGTGAGATTCGACTTGAGTAACGCGAGCTCGTTGAGAAGCACTGTTTCTCGCTCTTGGAGCTTTCTGTACTCGGCGTTATAACTGAACTCTGCTTCCTTCTTTCGCTCTTCTGAAAGCCGTAAGTTTTCGTGTAATGTACGGATCTGGTTGCTCATCTCTTGGTTGCTAGCGAACGCGTTCTTTAGCTGGTTCTCTAGATGACCGCACTGGGTCTTTAGGGCTCCGGACTCACGCTCTAGGGTGTCTAGCTTTGTGCGGACGCCTTGCTCGGATTCGCTGGAAAGTAAAGCAAAAAATAAAAGATAATAGAATTACTCGAATTGATCAATGCAAAAGTTAATTGAAGAAGGTCCCTAACTCTTACCGATAATTCCTGTACTCAATCTTGACAACGTCGTACTCGTCAGTGACCTCTTTGAGCTTGTTACTCAGCCGCTGCAACTGAGCTTTGAGCTCCTGCTTATCCCCCATCGATATCTCTGACACTTGGCGCAACCTCAAGTTGAGGTTCTGAGCCTCGACGTTCCTAGCCTGTACGTTTTCCTCCAAACTGCGTCGCACATTAGCAAACTTTGTCTTTTCCGCAGAAAACTCGTTCCTCAGCTCCTTGAGCTTATCCTGAAGCCCTTTAACTGAAGATTTCTCGTCCTCTAGCATCTTGTCTTTAACCTCGAGCTGACGCTTCAGATCCCCGACGCTGTTGTTCGAAGACTTTGTGTTCTTAACCCACTCGCTGTCCCCTGCGTGCTGCTTGTTGAGTAACACGTCGATCAGGTTCTGGATCTCTGTAGAGGTCAGCGGGAGCCTGTCGATCAGCTGCTCGATACGGGCTGAAGTTGCGTCGTCGTCCTTTCCTTGTGCGTTTTGCTTCTTCCTTTGACGCTTCGTTGCTGGGGAGTCTGTGACTTCGTCAACTGGGGTGTTGCTCCCTGACTTTGGGTGTGGTGAAGGAGGTGTGGATGTCTCCTGGTGCTTCAGCTCGCAGTCGTCCTTTGGGTGGATCTGCTCGAAATTGTTTAGATCTTGTGGTGGGGAAGACGTCACCACTGGGGTTTCGTCCTTGTTCAAAAGTATCGGCTTTATTATGCTGTCCCGGCGGGTCGATGGGATTGACGGGCGGCGGGAGGGGGCCCGAACCTACGAGTTTACATGAAATTACACGTTTATAAGTATGTTTTAATTGTAAATTATTGTATAACAAAAGTAGAATAAATTAACCTTCTCCCCCTCTCCGACGACCTCCTCCTCCTCATCATCAAGTATCTCAGGCTCATCGACAATCTCGATGGTCCGCTTCCTCTCCTCAACCTCATCAACAACCTCGTCGCTGAGCTCCGCCTGGTGTCGCTCCTTCTTCTTGAGTTTCTTGTTTGCGTTCTTGTCTTTAGTGACCTTTTTCTTGTGCGGCTTGTGCTGTCCAAGGAGGTCATCCGACCGCTTCTTCTGCTCGGCTATCGCTTCCTCAAAAGACTTTTCACGGATTCCAATTACACTCACAAAATACACCGCTACCGCCGTGCCCAGAGCTACTCCTATCGCTATCAAAGCCTCCATACCCGTGAACTCCATCACTAGGGCCTTTTTAATTAACTTCACAACCTCCTCAACTATTTGTTTAATTTACTCTTTTATTTTTTTTTAAAAATAAAGAAAAAAAACTGAAAAATGGCTACGGTGTTTTAAAAGACTCTGTGTTTGACGTGACTCTGCATAAGAAAATTAAAAATACACACACATGACGGCTCTAATTAAACAGAATTTATTAATTCAAGAAAAAATCACTCCTGGGTTGCCTGTCATCATGACAACGTATACCCGTGAACATACAAATCATCATCCGGTTTTCCGATATAATATCTGCAACACCAGACGAGATTCAATTCAGAAGCGAGAAAAAAATCTCTTGCTCGGGTTATTGGCATGGGAGAGAGAGAGAAAAAAAAACACTCGCAGCAGCAGCGCTGCGTGTTAAAAAAACATTTTTTACTCTTCTGCTTGTTCGAAATGTTCCCCGCTGCTGTAAGCGAGAAACTTTCAAACTCGATTTGAAGTAACGTGCGGTTTTTTCGCTAGCGGAGTATTTTGCTATTGTGGCGGTGGAGGTTTTTGACGATTCGATTTGCTAGCGGAGTGTTTTGCTATTGTGGCGGTGGAGGTTTTTGACGATTCGATGTGTACGTGATGCTGTAGAGTGTTTTTGAATGGTAGAGTAGCCCCGGGAGACCGGGACGTTTGAAATATTTTGTTTTATAGACTGGGTATTATTATTTTGAGATCGATCAGCAGAGAGAGACACAGCCATACTTGGAGGAAGAAAAAAGTTTGGAGATTTAGATAAAAGAGTTGTTTCGAACTTTAAAATTAAATCATGAACGTTTGCAGGGTGAGTTTTAGATATTTAATTGTTAATTAAACTGTGGTTTAAATGATTTTGGTTTGGAGTTACTATTAATAATTAGGAAGTTCTGGCAAATTAAACATGTGAGTTAATCAGCTGATATACGTTAATTTTGTGTGTTTTAGATTGCGACCCCTGCGGCGCGGCTCCTTAGCCAGACTGCGATGGTTCCCAGGCGGTTCGCCTCCCAGGGAAATGTACACCCAGGATACACCAAGATCAAGGAAAAGTACGCCAAGTTTCAGGTAGGTTTGTAATAACTTGGAAAATGTGTTGATTTGAAATCTTAAGAATCTAAAGCTTACTTAACTTTTGTTTAAACTGTCTTGTTTGACAGATTGAAGACGGTACTCCAATCCACCTGAAGGGCGGTGCCGTGGACCGGGTCCTGTACTACACAACTCTGATCGGATGCGGGGTCGGTCTCGTCTTGACGTTTGAGTACTACTACAGCGCTGCTTTTCCCAAAAAGTGTTAGATACATTTTCCGATCAAATCATGTAAATTGAACAAGTCATATTTTGTAGTTATGCGTTTAAAAAAATCGGGCGTTTTGAGCAAGGTGTAAAAAAATGGGGTGAGAAACCCTCGTGTCGTAGTAAACATGAAACATCAAATAAAAATCTTGTGTTCGAGAACCTGAGTTGTAGTTTTGTTGAAGTAATGTATATTTAGAATTAATTGTTATCATAAAACGTACGAAACAGGCATTTTGCTTTTTGAGGGGATTAAAATAATATTGCACAAATGCACATGGAGTAATTAGTCAATAGGGATGGGAAATGTAAACAAAATCACCTCACCTCACTAGGGATGGGAAATGGGAGTCTCACCTTGCCCCGCAGAAGGCAGAAGGCTAATGGCAGAAGCTATCCCTTCGGATGAGGTGCATAACGACCACAACGAGGAAGACGAGGAAGAAGAAGACGATGACTCTGAGAGGTGCCCTGTGTACTGATTTGATTTTCAATCGTAAGTTTCTTGTTTCTGAAAACATGTCACGATACCCAGTTCCTAATTACCACGGGATGACGACCCGCTCCAAGGTCCATCCGGATGGGACCCGTCCATCTGTCGTCGAAGAAAACTTCTACGGGACCGACCGTTAACGTCCACAATCATACGTTTAAGAAACCAGGTACCTATGACGTCAAAGCCCGGTTCCATTGGTAAGTGCATTTTAATATTAAGCAACCATTTAAGATGTAATTAACTGAGTTAACTTGACTAATAAAAATGAGGTTGTTGAGATTTGATCATTTCTTTTCTGTTTTATTTCTTTACAGGTCTCTTTCCGGGAATGGGTCACCGGTTCAGGGTAAGTTTAATATATAACTAACTATATAATTATAATGAAATATCTAATATAATGTGAAAACCCAAAGTTCAATTTTGGGGGTCGGGTGGTGTGGACACGGGAGCCGCTGCTGAGCAAAAGCCCAAGTAACCCCTTTGACACCTATCCAAGACGCCCACAGCTCACCTCTAGTTAGTAAAAAAAAAGGTAATGTAACTTATACCAAGCCTCAAGTCTTTTGTTTGCTTTTCTATTGTCATGTCTATTTACTTGTGATAAATTCTAATTGAATTGTTTTTGGTGTAAATTGCAGAAGGCAAAGAACCACAACAACCACTGAGTGGAGTTGACCCACGAAACTGGACTGACTGAAGGAAAACAAGCAGAAGTAGAATTCCACAACATTTCAATTTTTTTTTGTCACTGTGCTTTATCTTTATTTTGTAGTAACTTTGCAGTTGCATTATGCTTTAATACCTTTTCAGTAAACCGAAACTTTTTTATGTCGTAATATACTAGTTAGTCATGTAACATGTTTTCCGATCAAATCATGTAAATTGAACAAGTCATATTCATGTTCAATTTTTGCTTTTTGAGGGGATTAAAATATTGCACAAATGCACATGGAGTAATTAGCAAGTAGGGAGGCATAAGAAATGTAAACAACCATTGATTCTCACCTTGCCCCGTTTCATACCCGCGAACCAAAATCTCTACAATCTTTTTTGTTTTGTTTTGAGTTCCATAAAGACTTCGGCAGTTCAATTTCGACTTAATTTTAATTTTAATTAAAAGTCATGGCAGAAGCTATTCCTTCGGATCAGGTGCCTAACGACCACAACGAGGAATACGAGGAAGAAGAAGACGATGACTCTGAGAGGTGCCCTGTTTATTCAGGCCCTGATTTATTTGAATTCATCACATCTCGCGTTCCAGACGTTCAAGTACCTGCGGAGGAGTTTGCATTTGAGTACGTGAGGCCTATGAGCGCTAATGTCAACTTGCTAAGAGAATCCACATGGGAGTGTGCGGCTGTCGCAGGGTAAAAAAAATAGTTCTCAAAAAACTTTTAATCAGGTTAAAAATCATCTGTTCAATTGAGTTTGGAGTTAAAATACTTTTCATTCGTCACAGGCTCCACGTCAGTGATCACCGCAGTGTACGGACCAAGCGACATCCGGATGAGTAAAGAGCTTCCACACCGGGCCGCCGTGGACGTGCTGTTTAGACCAAAGGTCACTGGGAGCGGGAACGTCAACGCCATGCTCGCACTCGGGTTTATGGGTCAGTTTAATTAATTATACTTGAAGTCATATGTATGCGTATGTTTAATTATTAATTGTGTCTTTCGTAGACCCGATCACGAGCGAGCGCGCCCTAGAGCAAAACGTGGTGTCAGTTCTCGAGTCTGTGATCCACCTGAACGACCACCTCCAGGCCGGGTTTAACGTTATCATACACGAGGTCGAGGATAACGGATCTGTAAGAGTTCCATACTTCATTTATTTTAATGGAATAATTATAATTAATCTCCATTAATTTTGCAGCTGCTGAGCACGATTTTGAACGCCGTCTCCCTATCACTTGCCATAGCGGGATGCTCCCAGAGGTGCGTTTTTGCATCCGTGTCTGTAGCAGTTTCCGGTGACAGGGTCGTCATCGACCCTAGCTCAGAGCAGATTGAGTCGTTGAAAGTAAGTGTTTAATTTATCCAGAATTATGTGCTACATGAAATTAACGACAATTTTCTAATAATTGTTCCACAGAAATCCTCGACAGACTCCTCCCCCTTGAGCATCTCAACGTTCGTGTGTACAAACGAGACCCCACGTAGGATCCTAACAACCCGAACAACAGGACAAATCACCCCGTCCAATTTGAATAAACTAACGCGCATGCTTAGTACTAGTGGCATAACTGACGAGATATTTAATTTCATGTACAAAACTTTATCCGTTTATTAAAAAAGTTTTTTATGTTTACAAAGCGGAAACGACTTGTCTCTCGTTATTGACTTCGCATGTCATGACGACCATCTGGAGTACAGGGCTTGAGGAACGTGACGGCGGGATGAGTCTCCTCGGCGTGTCCGTTACTCCGCTCGCCTGCATACAACACACACTCACGGGGCTCAACAAAAGTTTGTTTTTGTGGTTTTTAAAAGCGTCTACGGGTCCGAGGTTAGCGGGCGAGACAAGTGTGAGGGCGCGGGGGTTGGGAGCTTATAACATTCAAAAAGCAGACAAATCAGGGTCACGACACCGGAAGTGAATATACACAAGCAGAGACGTGCAGTATATGGGGAAGGTGCGCGGGGGGAACACAGTTATGGAAACAATGACATGCATACTTCATAACCATGAATCTTAAACACACGTTCCCCCACGAGCACCTTAAATACACACTTATTTAAAAACTTTTCATACCATGATAGTGGTAGTAGGACTGCAAGAGTATGTTGAGGGCCGTGGCGGCCTGTGGTGCCTAAACACCCTATTTCTAAGGAAATTAAGTTTGGTGCAGTCTGTCGGTGAGTTTGGGCAAAGCTTCCTTCTCAGTGCTGCGAGAACCTCGCCGTTGCAGAAACAAAATATCAGGGAGACCGCGAGACCCTGTTTAAAGAATACAAATCTTTTAAAATATCCGTTTCAAAACCGGAAGTCCATGAACACTTACCTGCAACGAGCTGGTAAACGCGGCGACGTACTCGTACCAGATGGCAGCCCACTTGTTGTCCTCTCCATCAGGTCTGAACGGGATTATAAAGTAGTGGAGACCTAGGAGCGGGATACAGGATCAGCGTCGCTCGGGAGGCCTACACAACACAAATAGTAACTTGAGCGTTTCAGTATCAAGTTGCCCCGTTTTGAGAATATAGAATTTTGCATGGCATACCTTTCTAAGTGAGCTGGCGCTGTCGCCGTTAATAGTACTCTCCCTGCGCTGAACGGACCTGCCCCCTCCGTTCCTGTTGCTGTCGAGCAACCTCCCGCTGTTGCTCCGGACTGTCCTCGTCACGCGTCTTGTCTCGTTTAGTTTCATCACGAGGACACGGACTATGTTAATCAGGAAGGCGAGGCTGACGAGTAAACAGATGCACACCGGGCCTGAGATCAGTAAAGACCATTTCGAGTCGTGGATCCAGCACCTGAAATTAAATGGAAATTTAACATTTATCTGTGAACTTAGCATCAAAGTATTTATAAAAAAGATGAATTTTTACTCTTTTCTCTCGGTCTGATCTGGATCAGTCCCCCTGAACGTAGCGTACAACCCTAGCGGTAGAATAGGCCCTAGCCACCCGAATACGTAGAACCACCTGAGAAGCTTGGCCTCGGCGCGGGTAAAGGCGTATACTAATAGAGTGTGGAGGTAGAACCCTTCGCAGAACATCCAGAAATAGTTGGCCATCATGAAGTAGTGAGTCAACACGTGGATCAGGGCACAGTAAAACTTTTATACAGAAACACACACAACAAACACAAAACATTAAACAGGAGCCTTTAGTGAAGAGACTAGAGAGAAAACTTGTTTTTTTCTCTGTTTTCTCCGGTAATGGGAAGAGTGTCTCTCTTGGAATGTAATTCCGTTCACGTAGTAGTTTAATGGGTTTTTTTTTGTGCATTTGGATCCCTTTGGTGGTACATGGGAATAACGTCGACTTGCATTCACCCGTCAGTAGTTGATGGGAAAGTGGGTCTATATTGGGGGAATGTGGGACTTTTTCATACTATTGCAGTCAGGGGACAAGCATTAATATTTTACCAAGTAATTTTGAAACATGGGTTTTTACTTAGCAGAGGCAGTTAGGGGAGATCTTTTTGAAGGGGGTATTATGGTTGCTAACATTAGGCCAAGGTACCTTATTTCTTCATTAGAATTTTAATGATTTCCTGTTTAACCCACAGATACAGACAGAATCTTTTGTGTTGGTTTTTCTTTTCTAAAATGGTTACTAACTAACATTATCTTGTCAAGGAGTGAAAGCTAATAATACAAATTTTTAATACTAAGTCCTAGTTCCTGTAACCAATTTCCAAGAATTTTGCACGTAACTTCACGTCACTTTTGATTCGTTCGGAAATGAAATGATATTATGGAAAAGAAAAGATGGAGCACAAATACAATGCCCGTTACTAATACAACATTATTTGTCTTAAAACGCATATCCTATTGTGTATTGATAGGTATGCTGATACTGACTATTAGAAAGTCGATTAGCTTCTCTTAAAAATTTTATATTTGTACTGGTTTATGGTTAGAAAGGGCTTTATTTTAACCTTAAGATATTTTGGTACAAATTAAATAAAAAAAATGAATTTAGTATAATAAATTACAAATGGCCAAAATTAACTCCTCAACTTGGACCAAAACGGCCTTCGACCCCCTGACTGAACCATTTAGCATCACACAACGGCCGAGCCTAACAACATTTGTCTAAAAACGTATTTGTAATTGATATGTAATATGTTATAACGATTAGAAAATCTAGTCGTTCTATTTAAAGCTTTAACCTGATTTCAGTTTATCGTTTGAAAGGGCTAGTTTAAACCTTAAAACTTCATAACAAATAACAAAAGTACTGTTCCAGTAGCAGTTGCTAAAGAGAAATCCTTTGTTTACATTTTCTAAATTCACGTGAAAAACCGAGGAATCATCTGGATAAAAAGTGGATCATATTCTACTATTATTGTTAAAATCAACTTTACGATTAGAAAGAAAAAAAGAATATTGTTAAATTGTAGTTTGAACCCGTTTTGTTACACCGGAAGTAACCTGCATCAGTTTATATCCTACGGGGGATATTTCTTTCAATAAAATTATAAAAGTTCAGTCGACCAGCAGTTTGATTAATCTTTGTCTTAACTTCGGAAGCATCGACATCATCACTGCTACCTCGACAAGTACCGTGTGAATTACAATAATTTTTTACAAGTTACAGATGCAGGGAAATAAATTTAAATTTTGTATAATATAAGTCTCACATGAGCCAAACTTATAGTTATACGTTCCTACCAAAACCCTGACTGAATCATATATAAAAAAAATGCATACTATACTCATGAAAAACATAAACGCTGTCCCCTGACTGTATAAATTTCCCCCTATATTAATATACTACATGCCCGAGCGACTTGGTAATTGATTGCGCTATGGAATGCGTCCACCTGTGAGAGTATTCTCAATTTCCTATGACGACGAGGTAGAAAAACTCATCATCACGGAACAATTAACTTGTTCGTAATAACGCGGTTTTTCGGTGTGTGTGTGCGAGAGAGTATATTTGCGGGCTTCACCACAATACACACATTTAATT
>JAAXOA010004543.1:0-10184 GCA_036561885.1 Salina celebensis
GGATTTCACTAACAAGTTGATATTTTTATGACTTCATGCACAATGAAAGTAAAATGATAGGATGGAGAGAAAATCTATTTTTTTGAGTTTTGAAAGCATGCTAAGTCCAAGGAGCTATAGTGTATAGAAACTCTACATTAAAACCTGCGGAAAGTTTCATATTTCTTAGGTTTTCATGGAGATTTTCTATAGCTCCTTGGCTAAGTCAGTTTAATGGAGGATCTTTACTATATATAGTTGGTCTCCTTACTCCCAAACATCGTCCGCCGCGAGACTACATACAGTAAGGGGAGTAGCTGAAGCGGAATTTCATAGCGACTTCCTTCGAAAAAGTATTATGGGACATGGGATCCATGATAGGACATGAGTAAAAGTGCACTTTTTTCAAAGAATCGTAATATATTTATTAGGTGAAATTTTATTTTGCTGTTTTCGAACCTACGATTGTAAAAGAATTTGCTATAAATGATTTCTCCGTCAAAGGACAGCAACGGCCAGCGTCGCTAGATGATAGACTTAGTTTTGTTTAGTATTTGTTTCCGCTTGATTGGTATCCCATAGATTGCTGTTGTCCGTAGTTGGATGAGGATCCACCATAGGATGATCCACCTCCATAGCTTTGAGCTGGCATTGCGACTGGAACGTTGTTGGGGGTTGAGTAAGTGATGGATGGCTCAGAGTATTGGATCTTGGGTGGGTTGAAGGTAACCGATGGGGCCATGTAAGAAACTGGCTGGCTGTTGTATGACTGGCTTCCACCCGAGTAGCTCTGGGAAGTTGGTGCCTGGGGCTGGGACCATCCTCCAGAGCCTGATCCATAGCTCATGGAACCACCACCATAGCTTTGAGGAGCGGCAACAGCTCCAGCAACCAAAAAGCAGAGGGCCACAATCTTAAATTAAAAGTAGAATTGAAAGTTAGTCAGATGTCAAATTAGGGTTAAACGTTTACGGGATCAAATTTGAACTTACTGGATTCATTTTTAATGAAAGATAGAGCCGAGTATGGAACAATAAGCTGCAGGATAGTGTTTAGAATTGAGAGATCAAGATGAGACTGTGATAACTTCACGGATTGCACGAAGAGTTTATATAGTTATCCAGTATGAAAGGTCTCCAATTGAATACAGAGGGATGTGAAGTCAGGCAATGCCTGAAGAAGGTTCGTTGACATGTGCCATGACCATCACAGAGATACAAAAACAAAATCTCATCAAAGCAAGTTATTCAACTTGCAATTGTAGCTAAGAACGAGAAAATTCGGAAATAGAATGCTTCGGACTTGATCCTTTCTATTAATACATCTCAATGATGATAGCAGGTTCACGAAAAGGGTCAGAGACTAGTGATGACTAGCTTATAGAATCATCTACACTTCATGTGTAAACTAAATTCGTTCATGATTAGTATATTGATGAATGACAGGGACAGGGTACGCACGCACTATATCGTAGCTCTTTGCGTTCTACATTAATCTAAGTCATTAAAAGTTCTACCGTTACAAACTTAGATATTTTAAAATCTATTTTAACTAATAGCTTATTACAAAGAAATGTAGATATGAGACACATAGACGGAGCTTCTCTTTATCCTGTGTCCTATGCAATAACTTTTAACAACAATATTTAACATTCAGCGCAACTTATTCGCTAAGGATGGTATTAGATTTTTATTAATAGCTTTAAAATAGTTATAGATTCGATTTGGTTGCGTGTAAGCATGTGAGTGAATTCATGATACAATGTCTATGACTTTCGTCTAAGTTTGTAAAATACTGAGAGATGCAAGATGGAGTTAGGCCATCCATGTAAATCACCATAATCCCAGGATTTCCCGCAGGAACGGGAGCAACTGAAAAGCATCCTCCATTCCAAGGTAGAACATGAAGACGAGGAGTTTCTTCCCTTTGACCAATATTAACATCACCAGATCTAGGGACAAACAAACTGTAAAACTCGGGATATGTTGGTCTTAAGATCTGCAGCTCATTTGCTTTGTTTCTTGCGTACACACACGGCTTCGTTGGATTCGACAAGGAGGTTCTTCCATTGGCTTCCATAATTTCAACTCGATTCTTCTTTCTGGGAGATGCTTCGTCACCGTAAATTGTGCATTCGTGAGGTTTTACTGGAATGTCATCTGTCTGGATTAGAAAAAAAATATTTCTTACATCTAAGATCATGCAAAACTGCATTTTTATTACATAAGTTGAAACCGCTTACCTTTAGAAACTCCGACTTGTACAATTCGCCACATTTCTCACAAAATATATCATCAGAAACATCATACTCAACAACCTGGAGGGGAGGACAATCTTCCTCCTTCTTTATCTTATCATCAGCTTTGACTTGAAGTTTGGTCTTCGATTGCCTAATGAATGAAATCACAATCAACTTCACTGTCAAGCATCTTAAAATGTTCAAGGTTTCTTACACTTTTCTCTTATATTTTCGAGGGTTCTTGGACACAGTGAGCACTGGAATGTCTGGCGCACATACTTCAGCAGTTGATTTGGACCGAGTTTCGACTGATAATGTCGTGCTAGAAGACCGTAATTGTTTGGATAATGCTGCATCCGGTTTTGGTTCAGGCGTGATGGTGCATGGACTGGATTTAGCTGTAAAATGGAGTTGTATATGGTTCTGCACAGTAAAACACAGTAATTAAGATTAATCAGATAAATGAAGTACTTAAATAAAGATTTTAAAAAATACCCTTAGAGCCACGTTATGGTCGAAGAAACTATCACAAATGGTACAATGGAAAGCTTTCACAGTGTGGGTTTTCATATGTTTTTCCAGTCCAAGCACCGTGAGATACGCCTTGACGCACTGGTTACACGTGAAGTTTTTCGTCAAGTGAAGCCTCTTGTGGTGCATCCACGAAGAATACTTCTTGTACGATTTTCCACAACCGCTCCGATCACACAAGCGCAATCTTTCATGGACAGTGTCCAAGTGGTGGACCATTTCCCGTTTCTTGGAAAAGGAGGCTTCACAATCGGGGCATTTCCAGTTCCTGGCTACGGTGTTTTGCTCGGTAACAATGGGCTCAGGGCTTCGTACCATCATGTCGGGATTTCCTGATTTGTCTCCAGGGATTTGAGAAAGATCTTCCGATACTTTGTTAGGAATGTCTTGACAGTTAGCTTCATGTAAAGCGGCCATATTAGATTTCACTTTCAATAGGTCCTCGGGTCAGGTCGTCCAATGCTTTGATTTCTATTTCTATCCATCAAGCTTTTTATATGGGGGTCGTCCATAAAGAACGTCACGTCACGTGGAGTTAAGCTTGGGTTATTTGTGAACGGATCAAAAAATGATTGTATGGCAGTAAGCCTTCATCAGGTGACTGGACATTCCTGGTCAACCGAGAAGACCGAACCCCACAGTCGACAATCGAGCCCCGCCGTCTGTCAGAGCCGCCCCAACAACGCCGGCTGCTAGGTCTCCCCCTACAGCCTCCTCGCCTGCTCCCTACGCCCGCTTCGCCTGCGAGCCTCGCTCTGACGGGGCTCGGCTCTTGTTCTTGTCTCAGACGGCCTCCGGTCGGGGTCGGGCTCACTGTCGTTGGGCTGGGTTGGGTCTTTGGCCTTTGGGTCTCGGTTTTTCAGGCCTTTCACAAATAACCCAAGCTTCACTCCAAGTGACGTTCTTTATGGATAATCCCAAACTGTTTGGATGTTCCTAAACTTGCTTCTGGGTTCGAGGTAGATCCTATCATCCTATTCGTATTGATCTTGATTTTGCAATTGGCCGAATCGGCGAATGATTTGCATCGGGTAAGCTTTGATTTGATTCAGCTTACGTACCAAAAAAAAACTGCAGTGTAGGACACTGCCGGCATCAGGATTCAAATTCAGGATGCGCGTGAGCAGCATCAGAATTTTCGATTTTTTCGCGCCACAACAGGAACAAGGAATAAAAAACGTGCTACTGGGACTGGGACTGCAGCATGTATTTTGTAATTTACGACTCAATGCGACGACGGGTACATTGACTAACTTGGGTAATGGTATAATGCAAATGTTACTAAATAAAAACATTTTCCTCTGTCCATTTCCACACAGTCCATATTTGTCACTTTTGTTTATTCGTCGGTGGTCTGTCGGGAACTGATGATCCAGAATAGAATACTTTTAATTTTCTGTTATAGTTAGTAGGTGGAACCTGGTATTTGAAAAATGGAAGGCCCTGAAGGACAGGTGCCTGAAACTGAGATGGGTCTGGAAGGTGAAAAACAGTTGATTTTTGTGAAGAAATTAGCCGACTTAATAGAACCAGATAGTGAAAGTGACTGCGACAATGACCAGGAATTGACCCAATCGGACTACGCCCTCGCCGATAAGGGTCTTTTGAAGTTGTCCATGTGGTTGAAGAGACATAAGGACAAAAAAATAAAAAATCTTATAAATGCTCGGAACTCCCAAAAAAGTTCTTTGGATCGCCTCAGGTCAAATCAGATTTTGAAACCTATTATCAGATCTAATGCTGTGCCCAGTGTGGAAAAGAGCCCTACTTCTTTGGATTCATATCCAGAGATCATTCCACAAGAATGGCCTATTATCACAAGCGTACTTGGAAACAGCCCAGTGCCTGTTCAGGGACGCCAATCGGCTGCAGGTAAGGTTCCCATTTTATATTTTGTCATCCTCTTCCACGCTTTGAATCTTTCAGGAATTTTATTGTATAACAGTGAATTAACAAAAATAAATGAATTTGTCTACACAGCATTCGGCGGGGGTATACGAACAGTAAGTCGAGGGAACTCGCGCGGAACTTGGAACACCAATGTTACATCGAAGACTCCAAAACTAGTCCCACAAGGTCTAGTTCCGAGGTCTAGTCTAGTGGGACTCCCACATGCTTCTGTGTCACTCGCACTTCAGCCTAGAAAACTTGGGTGCTTGAACACGACTTCGAGCAAAGCTGCAGCTAACTATGCACCTGAGTCCCCTGAAGTCGTCCGGCCGTCGTCTCCTTCCCCTAAAATAGTTCAAGTTACAATCCAGCCAGACATTACGGCGCTTTTAGGCGATACCATTTGCCCTCCGAAGACGTCACCATTCACCGAATCCCCGAAGCCAAAAACATATCCCTCGCTAATGGTTCCAGTTCGCCCAGTTCTTGTGCCACAAATCAGTCAAAAGGTTCTTTCGGAAAAACGCCAGTTCCTGGATACCACCGTTAAACAAATTCTAGCGAAGTCACCCCAAGGATTTTTAAATTGGACGAAATCCGCCGGATTGGTTAGATCCTCTTTACGTTGCCCTATACACGGCCGTCCACTCAATCGTGTAATTGCAAGCACAACGGGGGAAGTGTTGTCGGGAGACTGTTGTAACAAAACACTACCAGTTTATTGCCATTCAATCTTCGACGGACAGTCTACTGCAACCGTGGTTAAATTACTTTACCACTGGGCGGTCCAAACGAAACCTAGTGACGTCCTCCAATGGGTTCAAGTAAAGGATGTGGACCTGAAGAATTTCAACGTATGGATGAGAGCCACTTGCACCGCTGCACTCCACGAACTTTGTCCACCGCTAGGGGGTTTGGGGACTATTGTTGAAGTTGGGATAATCACGTTGCACTCCCAAGGAAAAACAGAAGAAGCAGGAGAAAAGTCAGTCAATGTGAAAATTCTGGGAATGCTCGACCGAAAGACCAACATAATCCGAATGAGAATAGTTAATGTTTCCCGGAAGTTCGACACTTCAAATAACAGTATAATTGAGCCGGCTTTCGGTATCAATTCCTTCGAGGGATCCTGCATCTTTCAAATACTATTGCCGATAGGCCAGTTGGTAGACAAACAAACTACGCTAGTAATCGATCAGACCCTGAATCCAAACCACCTTCAAGAGCTTGGATTTAAACATGTCTGGGTTCAAACTAGTAATGCCGCTGACAGTAGTATGAACAACAGACGCGTGATGGATTATTTGAAAACTGTTTTACCTCCGATGTTCCGAGTAAGCTTTCGTTAGTTTGGCTTTTGATTATCGTTTTATTCTATTCCTACGTATTTTGATATGGTTTGGGATGTAAACCAAATTGTCGTTTTGTTTCAGACAACTTTATGTGTACTGAGTGCAACTCTCGTTCAAGAATTTCTTGACGAGCTATCTTGGCGAGAAATGTATGCAGCGTATCCGTTACTGGCGTTCAACGCTTTACTCTCTCATCTAAAGATGGTTACACAATCCCCCGGAAACACTGAAGGAGTTGTCAAGTATCTCACTACGATATCTCATAATCCTTTCGCGGACTGGTCGGAAACAAAACAAGCTCTGCGAAATCCAAGTGTCATATTTCCACCAGCTCTTCGCTATCGTCTTCAGTCTCGAGACTTAGCCAAGTTCCCTGAGACGAGTTCCCCGCGTGTTCCACGCCTACCCGAAAAAGCTAAGGTTGGTCGTCCCAAATTGCCGCAAATAGGAACTTCGCCATATTATCGGAACAATTACCTTTCGTGTCCGAAGACCTTAGTCCTCCAGACGTATTATTACGGAAGTGCGCCTTCAAAGAAGTTCGCAGTACCAGGAAAATTCCCAGAAAACCTTAAGTGTCCATCGTGCTGTCGTTTGCTTAGAAAAAACTCAGAAGTCGTCCCCCATCTGCGCAGTCACGACCCCTCAAGATATAAACGAACCCCGGATGACCATTTTTGCAAAGTTTGTCTTGCAGAAGTACTCCCAAACCAGATGGAAACTCACCTGAAGGGCCACCAGGAAGTACCAGGAGGTTGTGGAATCTGTAATTTGCCCTTTTACAAACACGAAGATCTAGTCATTCACATGTGGGACTTACATCATGCGAGAGAAGCGCCGTACAAGTGTGAACTATGTCATTTCTCTACTTCTTTTCATTACTCGCTTCTGGAGCACTTCGCTGAAGAACATGAATCGTCATCAGTTGTAATCTGTCCAGTGTGCCTTGCAACGTTCGACTGTTCCTCTCGTCGTATTCTAGTTTCTCTCATGTACCATTTGCAAGCTCATGTCTCCAAAGGGAAGAATGCTGTCAAATGCCTTTGCTGTGTACTCAGTTTCCCATCTAAGACCGCGTTCCATCGTCATTTGGTAGATCATTTAAGTCATGACTTGGCAAATTGGGTGCCCTATGTGCTTCCGGAGGGAGAAATCGCTGTTTCAATGGGATCACCGCCCAAGTCCCTGAACCCGCTTAGGGTGACGCTAGAAGCTTCTCGTTTACCAGAGACCAGAAAGCGACCAATCGACTTCCACCCAGGCCAATCAGTGAAACGTCCAAAGGTAACTGTGACGGAGCCTGAAGTTTTAGATGACCACGTAATGGTGGCGAAATATCTTATTACTGTGCCTTCAACAACTGCTAATTGTTCAGAGTGCGGGGAAGACATTCATAAATCTGGACATTTTGTGTAAGCGATTTCTTTTATTTCTTCCGTACAAGAACTATCTAGGAACCTTGATAAAATCATGGGTTTTTCTGTTCTAGCGGAAGACTGTTTTGCCGAAAATGCCCTTATCAAACCGCTTGCCAAGCTGCGATGGCTGCTCATGTGGATAACAAACATAGGGGCCTAATCCACAATAAAGAAATTGGAATGTCAGTTACAAGCACTTCGTTCGAAGAAGGATTAACTTGCTTGTGTGGATTTTATACGAAGAATGGATGCCAAATGGGTTAGTGCAGGACATATACTGTTTATTTGTGTGTTATGTAATGTCGTTGATCTAATCATTTCATACGTTATTTGCAGCTAACCACTTGTTAAGTTGTTCCAAAAAGTTGGCTGTTTTCGGGAAGGTTGAGGTACAACCTACTACGATGTCCGCGAAACCGGAAGTCGCAGTCATGGATTAAAAGAGCAGAGCAGAAATGTAACAATTGAAGTTTATCAGAAGTTTTTACTTTCCCTATGGATTATCTTTTTACTAATGTTGAATGTCCGTATGTGTTATAATAGATTAGAGTGATTAGGTTTACGACAAATGAAAATCCGCCTGTCCTATACAGTTAGAATCGGAATGTCAAGTATTTGTAACACTTAGCGATGTTTTTATTAAAACGATCTCCTTGAAACGGGACCTTTGTGTGAAATTATTATATCAAATTTATAAACGCCAAAAATGTTAAAACGAAACTGATGAGGCAAGGAGCAAGGTGAAACGCAGTATTTGTTCTGTCACTTTCGGTAGTGATTGTACTTGACGCTGCGGGATCGGTCACTGAGACGGGTGTTGTATCTGACGTTGAGACCATATTTTGACCCCCGTTACATTTGTCCGTTGTGCATGTACAAAGCATAATTTTGTTTCCTTCCTTGTCTGTGTCACTAAATGAAACTGTGCTTAGCTTGTTTGGCGTGGGTACAATATACATCCCCAAACTAGCCGTGCACTCTTCTAATTTGGAAGGATTTATTACGCATCCCCTTCTGGTTTCCAGAAGTGGTAACACTTCCGACTGTAATATTGCAGCTAGTTGTTCCACAAGTAACAGCTACCACCATGAGATTGAAGATAATTTTTAATGTTCACTAATCTTGAATTTCTGTCTTAATTTTTAAAACGCAACTAAAATTACCTTCGCCATTGAACATCTCTGGACATGTTACAAGAAGGTCATCGGTTGGACTCTCCCAACCGCGCACGATGGCGTGTTCTCTACATTCCCAAGACGAGGTTGGTCTACGGTTTGATCAGTGTGATAGCACTGGTAACACTGCAGGGCTATGGAACATGTTTCCCAACGTTTTTAAAAATGAAAATAAAACTCCCATGTAAAATATTTCCAATATAAAATGTGACAGACGAAACATTACCATTTGCTTGGCTAAGAAAACCAAAAACGGAAATAAATCCAAAAATTGCCTTCAAGTTCTGCATTTTAGATGTTTCTTAAGTAAAGTCCCACACAAACCAACCAAGTTCAATACCGTTGTAAAAGTGAACAAAAACGCTCCTACATTGCCATTGAAGACAGAAAAATAGATAACATTTTTTTTTTTTTTTGAAAAGACGTAATAAACGCCAGTCCTCTCGAAAAACAATGGTTTTATATCGTGGTTTTGGTTTTTAGTTTGACAACTGGACAAGCTTGTTCCATTTAGATAACATCACGTTCAAGCGATATTTAGTCATTCAACTGTGGTCTTCGTATTGGAGTCAAGTGGGCATCACCTTCAGGTACACTAATAAATGACATACGTACACTTGACCTCTGGTTTCGATTTCATTTGCATCTGACGTAAACCCTCTGGAGAAATCTACAACCGATTTTCACCTCAACTTTTGGCGATGCATGATAACAATTTACAGAAATCTCTCATTAAAAGAATACGCCAAGGGTTATCGGTTGTTTACGACCTCGGGAAATATGTGTGTTCTAGTTCTGCCCAATATTATGCAACATGTGTGTGTTTTACAGTCATGTAAAAGTTTTACATGACACAAAATAAAACAAAACGTTACAACGGATATACAAAGTGTTTAATGAAACCAACAACTCCAGGGTTTATTAATTAACCGGTGCGGTCTTGGATGGTCCGCTATTCCAACTCCCACGCCACGCCTTTGGATGAAACGCCAAGTAGGGATCTTCACAGTCCATGATGATAGCCTGCCCAATGACAAAAAAAATAGGTTTCACATTGTCTCGCCTCTTTGTTCACGTAGATTTCTGTAATTGGGTCTTCTGGACAGGTGCAGTTCTTATTTCCACAAACATCTCGGCTACAACGGATTGCAGGGAGCTTCATGATTTGGGTGGTGGTGATCCCTAGAAAGAATCCAACTAGCAAAATGCTTTTGACGCAAAACAGCTTTAGGAAATGTTCACCAATTTTACATTTTATGAATAGTTTGCATGTTTACTTGCGCATGGGTAAACAAGAAACCTTGAAGGTACAACAAAAGTTAAAATTGTTTGTTTGAAATATTATTGAAATATTTTATGCATTCTTTTCATTCTTCAATTACGGTACCAGTGAAGAAAAAAAATTCTCGGTGGGTTTTTCCGGTTGACTGTTTGTGGGTCCGGAGCGGAGGGTGCAGCTGGTTTGGGATCGCCATCAACGAACAGAAATACACTGGAGGTGATGGTGGCGCGGGAGGGGGACCTTGCAAGTGTCATGCGATTGCGAATTGCTCGAAAATAACGTTGGTGGTGCTCAAGGTACTTCCCTTTTCATGATTTC
>JAAXOA010004544.1:0-10183 GCA_036561885.1 Salina celebensis
ACATGCTAAGTTAATGTGTTTGAAAGAATAATTTAAGTAGATGGGTAGAGCCCAAATTATACCGCGAAAATTGCAATTTTCGTTGGCAAAATTTCAGCAAGAAAGATTTGAATGAAAATTCCTCATAAAACAACCTTCTCCCATTAATATTTAGAGGTTGCAATGAAAAAACAGCTCTAAATGAACGTCTCAGCAACTGGTTAGTTGTAAACAATTTGAAAGTAAAAACATTATCATATCATCACGAGGGTTCACACCCCCGTCATCATCAAGTTTACGGGTAGTATTTTAACTAATCTATGTTATCTTGGCAAAATGCTACTTGCACAACCCTGGTGGTTTATCTTTTTTTGGGTTGGCTGCATTAAAATTGCGTTTTTCTCTCAACATTTTCACGCAGCGCACAGAGTGAAACGTATATTTTGATCATAAACAAAATGCAGTTCTCTCCGACTTACCTTGATTTTTGCAGGAGTAGCTCGCTTTTGAAGGAGGTGCAATATTGTGTGGCACACTGTCTTGTTGCGTGTGTTTGCCCGCTTTTTAAATATGCATTAATTTTTTTTCTGTTTGTCAGGGGTGTTAACTCTTGACTATTTTATTATCTTTTACTTTACATTAATTCTGCTAATTCATATAAAAAGTTGAGTGTGCTCCACGTGACGTGTAATGTTTTCCTTCAGCGGTACAGTATGCGCAGATACTGACAAAAACTTGTCCGAGAAAAAAACTTCTTTTGTTTGCTTCTATGCGAAAAAAAAATCTGTACATCGAGGCGGCAACTACTTGTATCTTTTCTAAAGATTTTTTCTCTACTAACAAGTTGTCGGTGGTCTTTTATGTAAATTGTGATTAATTGGTGATAGTTAAAAAGACAAGCAAAAGAAATATTCGTGAGTTTCGTGGCAGTAGTTGTATTGTTCACATAGATTTGTGGCACGGGTTTAGTTTTAGTTCTACATGGCTATAGATTACAAATGCAGGAAAAAAACTGACCGAAAAAGCTATTTAGAATATTGACAGCTACTAATTGCTCGATTTATTTACGACAAGTATTAAGAGTTGCGTGATTTTTGGCGATATTCGGGTGATTTTCAATTGCACTTAACGTTTACCTAGTTTGTTACAATGTATAAGTAAAAATAAATGGACAGAATGTTCACAGTGCATTGAATGCATAAAACAATTAAATGTTTTTCCCATGACATGAAAACTTGAAAAGAAACAGGCGGCCGTTATACTAGCCAGCAGTATATTTGGTTTGATGTACGCTTTCATCATAAAATCTCACTGAACAACACATCATCAAACGATAGAGCAGTTGATTTTTATAAGTTTTGTGGTTTTTACCTCTTGATAGTGAAACAAAGATTTTTCCTACTATTTTCGTCTTCCCTGAGGTTCTTTATATTTCTCTTTTGCCTGTTTCCACCGGTTTTGTTTCTTCTTAGTATCATTCCAAAAGGCAATAACAATAATAATATAAAAGAATGACAAGACATTGCTTGGATTAACATTGAAATAGGCCAAGGACCAACTTTTTTTCCTCAGCACAGCCACAGTTTATGGTTATTTTTACAATTTGTTTTTGTTACCTTCAATTGTTCCAATGGCTATATAGCTGTAATTTTTCAAATGTTGTTTTTGTTTAAACTGTAATAAAAACCTGACCGGGCTATCATGACGGTAAATCTAATGATGACATTAATGATGGCGAGAAGTATTTTACATTTTTAAACCAATCGTAGTGATGATGAGTTGATGCTTTCCCATACTTGCCTATTGTGCACTCTCATTCACGTTAAAAACGAAAGCTATCCGTAAATGCAGATGTATCATGTTGATTCTTATGATGGTTTTGAAAGGTTGATTTCGTTTCAAGTCAAGATTCTGTCGTGATAAAAGCCAACGCAAAGAATGAGCTCACCAAAACGGATTTTTTTTGGAAAGTAATTTCTGTTCATAGCTGCACTGCGCAAAGGCTCCCGCTGGTTTTGAAAGTGCAATAGAAATCAATCAAAGTAAATAGTCTTATTAATTACCAGCTGTATAATATTTTACGGGTAATTACTCGTTTGAAACCTACAAACAGCAGAAAGCTATCCGTAAATGCAGATGTATCATGGTGATTCTTATGATGGTTTTGAAAGGTTGATTTCGTTTCAAGTCAAGATTCTGTCGTGATAAAAGCCAACGCAAAGAATGAGCTCACCAAAACGGATTTTTTTGGAAAGTAATTTCTGTTCATAGCTATACTGCGCAAAGGCTCCCGCTGATTTTGAAAGTGCAATAGAAATCAATCAAAGTAAATAGTCTTATTAATTACCAGCTGTATAATATTTTACGGGTAATTACTCGTTTGAAACCTACAAACAGCCGGTCATGAATACATAGGTAGCAAAACAAGAAGCAGAATTTTTTATTAATTTTGTTGTCATAAAATGTTTGATTATGTGACGGTTCTCCTTAAAAACTAAGAAAAGCTATTTAAAAAGTTTGCTGATTGGAGACGGTTGATTGTTTCAAATTGTTTGATATGTTGATGCCGTTGAAGATGGCACGGATAGGTGAAAAAGGGTGAAGATGAGATGTTTACGAGCTCATAAAATTATCGAAATTGGCGATGTTTAAGTTGTTAAAGTCATATTATACTTGTTTTTTTATGGGAAACGGAAATGTTTGAATCATAACGCTTTAATTGGTAATTACTATACTATATCCCTCTAAACTGAACTGCGATAAAAAACTTGTAATGCTTCTGGTTATGTAAATATCATATCTATTGGGAACAATTCTTCATCGCATAAAAAATCGTCTACGAATTCCCAATACTTTCTCAAGTCAAAATCCCCATAAATATGCAGATCGTTTTTTCTCAGTCTCAAATCAAAGCGTTACGATTTTCGCACAACATCAAATACAGAGAAAGGGTACAGCAAGTTTTATTTAAATTTGCATTTTGTAAACGCAATAGCAATGTTCCGCGCATGTTTACAGTTTATACACAAAAACCAGTCTGTTGTGATTAATCATTTCTCAGTCATTACGCTTTCGTACTTGTACCGACAGTGGGAAAAGTATATGACAGGCAGGACTAAAGATGTGTAACTAGTAACTAGTATACATTCCAGTTCTGTTTGGGTTAGGAATGAGAGATGACTAATGATTGGCATTACATCGTGTAGCAAACGATTCTTTACTTAAGGGTTATTTTCTAACTTTATCTGCACCAGTTGCGCTCAATGACAAAATATTCTAGGTCATTATAAGTTTAAGAAAAGGCAATATGTCTTTCTACTTGTAGATCGCAGACAATAAAAGGAGAATCCAGGCATAGCTTCATAGCTTGTGTGTATTAGGGAAGACTCTGTTACTATCCATACTCGTTATAATTATCCTTGCTCACAACGATTTAATTTTTTTGTGAGCTAAAGTGTAACCGATCAATCCATCAATATCAAAACCGTCATACAGAAGCTATCCTGGAAAATATTCCCGTCCCATTAAAGATAACAAACAGGGCGACTGGAATACCTTTGATATATATTTCGTTAATAAGTGGAAAATTTCGTATAAAATACTCATTTATTAGGTGGACCTTCTTATTGTCGGTATTTGTCTAATATATTTTCCAGGAAATGGCATTTTTTCTGGTACTGGGTTTTTTCATTGATATCCCGACATTTTCAGTTCTGTTCATCCATACTCTCAAATACAGAGAAATCTTTAGGGTTACTACGGCAAAGCGGAAATATTATCTTTTGGACATTGAGAAGTATCGATCACTTATCAATGCTTACGTATTGGGCCTTGCCCTAATTGTATCTATACGTGTTCGTATTTGTATCAGTCCATCCGTTTATGCGATGTCCCTGTAACGCTAAGAACTGAAGGAAGTGATTTGAAAGTGAAGAGCTATCCAATTACTAAGCCAATTAAATAGAGCATTTTCGTATTCTTATTTTTTTCAGGAAACCTGGGGTTGATGACATGACCGCTCCGGGGCCGATGAATGCTCGGTAAGACTAAACCACCAGACTAAGCTGTAGAATCCAATACTGCATTATGTTTTTTGATGTTGCAGAGCATGTTATTTTTTCTCATAAAATTGTGCATAAATTCCATAAATAACTTTTAAAAATATTAATATTAATCTTGATCTGTAATGGAACACCTTATAAAAGGAATCACAGTAAATGGCTTTTTGTCATGCACAATTTTAAAGGCAACTCGTTTCATACACTATGTATGGAACAAGCAATCACACTCATATTCAATAAAGTACATCTATTCATGAATCATACCTGCTGGCCACTCGTTTTACAGAAGCAAATTTAACTTTTCCAAATAAAGCGCTTGGATTTATTACTTTTTCGTACGCCTTAACTACATCTATTTTTCACTTCATCATAATAATTACTATAATAATGTGTGTGATTACATGAACACAATTCCGTAACGTGTTCAAGAACCAATTGTTTCGTAATTAAAACACTGCTGTGTATACCGTTAATCTCAGAGAAAGCATGCAGCTCGTCGATAAATGCCAGATTACATGAACACAATTCCGTAACGTGTTCAAGAACCAATTGTTTCGTAATTAAAACACTGCTGTGTATACCGTTAATCTCAGAGAAAGCATGCAGCTCGTCGATAAATACCTATTTATTAGACTTCCCGCACAAAATACCCTTGAAAATGAATTATTACTTGTGCTACATATATTTATTTTTCTTCTTTCTCTTACCAATATGAAACAAATTTTTAAAACACTTTAAATTAACACCTAAAAATACCCCTACCACAGCAGCTCGTGCCTCTGGCGATACTTTTTTAATGAAGAAAAACAAAAATTGAAAACACGGGAGCTCAAAATTCTTCTATGCGCGTTCTCCGATGCATTTTTTTGCACAACAGCCGACTTAAAACAAAAACCATTTAGCAGCTCGTGCGAATATGAGCACGTATTCTTGCAGACAATGTACCCATAATAATAATAACTCTAGGCTGAAAAAAAATCAATAAAAGCACCTGCTCAGTAACATGCCTCCGCACTCCACCAATGATAATCTCTTTCTATTTACAAGCCGTGAACATGTTCGTAGGAGTACGTACCATACGACCGTTTCTTTCTACACGAGGGAATGTGTGAATCTTTTTTCTACCTACTTATTATACTTGTGTACGTGCTTGTATTCCGATTCCGATTGTGTCCTCTTCGTTATTTTTTACTCCCATTTTTCGCTTCACTCTCACATTCTTGGTTCGACATTCGCTGCTCGCAGTCTCATATTGCACACCTTCTATATTTTTTTTCCTTCAACAAGAGCATATCATATCTGTACACATGCAACTGATCCCGAAAAACTACGCTCGTGATCGTCTTGCTACACGTTTTACCGTGCGTGTGTAGAGCTGTTGAAAATTATATTGATGTTATACCTAGCTTTTGCCATCTTCACAATGCTCATTTGCTATTCCTTCCTTTTATCTACTTCCCCCAAAAAACGCTGTCGTTTCCTTGTTGTACTTTATGAGATGTATCTTAGATAATGTAGTTTGAATATTAGAGATATTAGTTTCTCTTTTAAATTGCCTCCCACCTTGGCTAACATAATTGGGAGTAATACCCGCCCTTTCTCACGATTTTAAACGGCAAAAGGCCATGTTTACTATTTTAGTGTTCGTCTTGTTTTTTGGGCTAACAGCTTCTATAAAATAACTCCTGGGCGAAAAAAGAGTTGAATGCAACCTTGCGTTAATACAGGAAATTGAGATGAACATAGACCATACCTGCGCCAACTCCAAAAAAAATCATCTTTTCCTGTGTGCTCATTTGTATTCTAGAGGTGAAACAGGGGAAGTGCATTTATTGATCGCTTTCTTTCGTACAGTTTTCTTCTGCACCTTTTTCACATCAGGAAATAAAACGTCATTTATATGAGATCATTAAAAGGTAGAAAAATAGTTCTGTAGTGAGCTACTTGCAGATTTGGTTGGCATCTTGTAAAAAATTAAAGCATGAAATGTTGAGTTTTATACAATACATACATACGATCACGTATTTTAACGATGGAAGTTCCAATCTCGTATCATGCAAACTGCTGGAACTTGCAAATAGTTTGATTTTGTATGAAACGTTGGGCATTGAGTGTTTCACTACTTGCAAAACAGGATTGTCAGACTTCTTTAGAATTAAAAAAAATAGAAAACTGTTATTTGGGAAATATGCAGTCGACTAATCACGTAACTCTCAAACCCCGAATTCTTTCTTCTCAGCAAGTTTTATAACTTTCGTTTTTCGGCAGCCGAGTCGTTTTCCCTTCTTACAGATACTGTAAGAGAAAACAACTGAAAAGACACAAAAATCACCTCATTTTGGATGCCAGACCATGCTCCACGCTCGTGGCTCTCGGTGTGTACGTGATTTCACTCTTTAAATGAAAATGCTTTTAGGATTTTACTTCGCTTTTTCGTACTATTTCCTTCTTACGCATCAGCAAAAGGAAGAAAAAAACATCAAATGAATAGATCTTTCCACAAAAACTAGGAAGGAAGAAAATGTAACTGTTGGAATTTCTGTCGCCATGTAGTAACGAACTGCTATGAGAACGGCAACCAAAAAATGTACGAAAAAATTACATCCTGGAAGGAATGAAAGCGATACGTTTAAAACTTACACGCGTACATTAATTAAAAGCAAAATATAATTATATAAAATTATTCCAGAGAAGAATATTTCCAATCAGTTTCTTGCAATGCCCCACTTTCGAGTTGCAAAAATGGCTTGCAACATACATAAGAAAGTAACACTGTTACAGTTACAATTATGATTACTACGTACATCCGTAACAACCTGCCAAAAGCCAAAGCTTGGAGTTTGCTGCGCGTGACAACATGTACATATATCTATTTCGTACACGAACCTCATCCTTAATATTTTTCTATTCACCTTGGAAGGTCGTTGAGAGATATAAAAACCAAGTTATTTTCTATTATTGTAAGTTGTATATTTTGAAAGTGAATAAGATGAAGGGTGACTTTTCATATACACAGTTTTAACCCAACAACCAAGCTTGTTTTGGCCTATGTCTATTTTATACGTATAACTGGTTTACTGTCTCTGTACGGTAGTAAGATTGAAATCCCAGAGTGGATGATCGCTGTCCACATCAAAATGAAGAACATCAAAAAGCCCCCAACAACAACGAATACTTCTTTTTTCTCCTTGCAGTGCAACTATTTGGTAATGGCACTGGACTTGAATGCTAACCAGCTTGGTTGAAGTGACGATCATGATGATGTTTCCCGTCTAACAATAAAGTCCATTTTATATTCTTTCCTTGCCAACCGGGATAAATTGAGCCAAAAAACTAACTTCTCAAAACTTACGTATATAAAAAGCAAATAGATATAAAAATAGTTGAGATTGGAGTAAAATGAGTAGAATCATTCATGGTTATTCGAACCGTAGGCATTGTTTCCAGAAAGCACAATAGAAAATACCCTGAATGACAGTGAGTTGTATAAGGTCAAAATTCAATTCATTTTGTATGGACGCATAAGTGCCAAGTCTCCAGGAAAGATCATGATCTGGTTGATGACGATGGTAATGTTGGCAAACTGCATTTTCGCAGCAGCCGAATTGTTGCGGTGGTGGTGAGCTGAGTACGTGTGGTGCAATTGCCTTTGCCCCTTGAATTTTTATGATTTTTTTTTGTCGGGCGTCTTTAGTTGTTTGCAACGTCAGGTACACACGTATATAAAGTTATAAGGTTAGTCGTCTGCCGTTGTTGTCATTCCCTAATAAAATATTTTATATGCAAGAAGTGCGATCTAAAACTTTGTTCACTTTCCCTCTTTCTATTGATGAGAAGCATTCAAAGTTGATCGTGATCATGTTGATGTAATGTAAACAAACATACGTGTTTTTTTGTTTCTCTGATAATAATACCACTCTGTACACGTTATTCAACTGAATCTAAGTTGTTTTCTGGTTCTTGCCACGATGAATCATTTGAATACCAATATTGTCTTACTGGATCACGTACCAGTGGGTTATTTAAAACACAAACACGTCTCGACAACAGGGGAAAAAACCTGACTTACTTATTTCCAATGCGATGAATATGCATATAGAATACACACGCACAATATTTTATTAACTCCCAAGGGTATCTTTTATGTACTGGTCAAGTTTTTTTGTTATAAATTCCACTAAGCAAGTGTGCAGTTGTGTCGGATTGACCTATTTTGGCAAGTTTTGTACGTGATTGCAAATTCTTTGGTCATAAAAATAATTGCAAAAGTTTGTTGAACTGTTGCATGATCGTGATGAAAACTGTCACGGAAAATGTTTACGATGGCCTTGCCAGGAATACGATAAGATTGAGGTAGTATTTATGCGTAAGTTTTTGCCAATCATAACTAAACTTTGAAAAATGACAAAAGCTGTCACGGAAAATGTTTACGATGGCCTTGCCAGGAATACGATAAGATTGAGGTAGTATTTATGCGTAAGTTTTTGCCAATCATAACTAAACTTGAAAATGACAAAACAATGGTCAGCTTAGCTTACTTAAAAGTATTTAGGTACTTATCTTTACAGCATGTATGATTATGAGTATCTTTCTCCTCAGGAGTGAAGTGAAAGAAGTGAAGGTACTAGGTAGCATGCAGAGAAAACACTCGTACATTACAGCTTCTTTGGATGACATTAATTGTAGTATGCACGCATAACACTCAATCGGATCAAAGAATTAAATATTTTCATGTTTCTGAAATATTTCATGCATGTGTTGTTAAACTGTTTTTGTTTAGTGTAAGCTGTAAATAATCGATATACGTGTTACTTGTACAGTTCGTAGGAAAACTGTTGGGGTTTTTAATACAAAAAATATTACAAATTTGCATTATAATTACACTCAACACAACATTTGTCTAACGGTACGCGCCAATGAAGTGATTGAACCTTCTTTTTTAAAGTAGAAAATTATGCAAAATTGGGCCGATCCGATACAAGAACTTCATGCTTGCCACTGAATCGTCAAAAGTGTTGTCTTCAATAAAAACAGGGATTCAGCCACACGATAATGGCAGTAAAATTGATTTATCTTATAGAACACTTCAAAGTAAAGTATTATGAAGGATACCCGAACACTTTTCAATCTTTGCATTGGTCATTGTAGAAAAACACGGCGCTTTTAAATCATCACACTGTCAACTACAACTAGCAGTGTGCCAAGACATCATCCGCAAAGCCCTGACCCAGGTTATGTAAAGTAATGTATAAACATAAAAACATGTCGCATTTAACAATTAAACTTGTTGTTTTCCTTGGCTCAAGAGATAAAAAAATCGCAAAATCTAGTCTTGCGGTTCACAGCTCCACAGGCGCTTTAACATTTTGAAACAATGTTTAACTTGTCGATTCATCAATTTCAATGGAATCTCAACAGAAAACTGGCTAATCGACTTTACGACAGGTTTAAAATGAAAACGAAAAAAATATCTCACTTATTTTTTATCAAAGCATTTTAATATCTTCAATTGATCGCGTCCTCATCATAGGTACAACGGCCGGCGACAGACATACATACCTACGTACAACTGGTACCATTATATATAATTGTTGCAATAATCAAGTTAAAAGTTACGTTATATTTCCCCCGGAGAATTGCAAATGTTTGCTAGACCTTGTTTCTAATCAGCGAACAGGTCTAAAAATGAGCTGATTTTCCTGTTGCAAACTTATGATCACTATCTATACTAATTTTTTTTATTCTTGTATTTAAACAAGCTTCTGAACAGTTGAGACTTAATACAAAATCCGAAGTAATCTGGTACACGAGAAGATGAAGAGAAAATTATTGTGAGGTTTGAAAACAATGGCTCGTAACTTACTAAGCACACCTGTTATACAAGGATTTGGAGTTCCCTGCAGATAATTTAAGTTGCAGGAGTACATCAGTAGCTACCGCAGAAGCTAAAATGGTGATGTTCCTTCACCTTTAGCCATACAAGATCATTTCTTGTTAAAGTCTACGGTTTCACAGCATCAAATATCTAGGGACAAAAACTTTAAAAGAGAAACATTTTAAGGGCATGCATCCGTTGTATAAAAATCTAGAACAAACTGCAAAAAACACTGAAAGGCATATCAGTAAAAGGAATGTTTTTATTA
>JAAXOA010004545.1:0-10182 GCA_036561885.1 Salina celebensis
AGTTCACGAGCACTCTCATATGCCAAACAAAAGTTTTCCACATCGTAGGGGTTATCCATTGTCTCGATAATTTTGAGCCACATCTACAACAAAATAATTTAATACACGCAAATCTTTAGTCGCCTCCATCAATGAAAGGTAGAGGTAGGGAAAAGAATATAATAAAAAAATATTTCTCCTCTCTTACCTCAGGTGGAAGAATATCGAATGGTGGTGGTTTGTGAATCTCCATGGTTATATCCTCGTGGCTTGTCTTCCCAACACTACTAATAATAGTGTTGACACTCTAAAGAAAAACGTTCAAAACGCAAATGTTAGACTGGGGTGGGTAGTATGACAATAATTATATTCAACGAATTGTACAA
Organism: Salina celebensis; assembly: GCA_036561885.1. Classification (NCBI taxonomy): domain Eukaryota; kingdom Metazoa; phylum Arthropoda; class Collembola; order Entomobryomorpha; family Paronellidae; genus Salina; species Salina celebensis. The sequence continues at coordinate 366 of JAAXOA010004545.1, forward strand.
AATTTTTAACTAAATATCGGTTCAACACACACAAAAAAAAGTTGTCTTTCAGCAATCAGAAACTACTCGCTGGACAGAGTAAAAAGCACAGACGTCCTTCTTCGATCACACTAGCTGCACAACTGGTGAGCTGTACGGAAGGTGCTCTTCCAATATATGCGGTGGAGCAGCAATGTAAAGCAGTAAAGAAGAATAATGAAAGCTTTTAATAAACATTTGGTTGCAGCCGCCAAATGTTTACTAAAACAAACCAAGTGTTATAACAAAGTGTTAAAGTTAGACAACATCCCAAAAGTATCAAATTTCGTTGTCGTTTACTAAATGTTACGTTTATAGTCAAAAATGTAATATCGGTTTGTTAATAAACAAGGTACACACTTATATGCAAAAAAAAGGCTAAAAAGTGGACCCAAACTATTCCCAACCTTAAATTTAAATGTTTTCGATAACCAAACTTTGGTGCAAAATAGATGGCAGAAACAGTAAAATATTCCCAAGTTTAAACAACCCTCCAAACTAATCTTTTAGATGACAAAAGTTTGTCAAAAAATAGGTGTAAAAAACAGCACATTATTTCCTTTCACTTTATAATACACTCAAAAATAAATGTTTTCGATACCCAAACTTTGGTGCAAAATAGATGGCAGAAACAGTAAAATATTCCCAAGTTTAAACAACCCTCCAAACTAATCTTTTAGATGACAAAAGTTTGTCAAAAAATAGGTGTAAAAACAGCATATTATTTCCTTTCACTTTATAATACACTCAAAAATCAATGTTTTAGAACTTACGGTATTTTGGAAAATATAAGGCGCAAAATCTCCGTCGGTACGCGAAGCTTGTCCCACTTGTCACTCCAAACGGCACTATTTCCAAACTCGCTTTACTAATTTTTTCACTAAAGTTTTAATTCTCTTCTATTGTTGATGGTAAGTTTCTCTATATCACGTCACAATGCAGCAATTATGTTTCCTCCTTGACGTCAACAAAGGCACTGAGCTAGACAGAGAGAGAACTGCTTTATATACCCCCGTGAAGGAACGCAACATAAGTTGAAATACAGCAAAAGAGATTTCCAACCAAAAAATTTTGACTTCTGAATAATAAACCCCAAAATAATATTTTGGGACTCAAAAAATTGGTCTACTTGGCCCTCTGTTCGTAAGAATAAATTGTTTTCTTGGACACCCAATGTTTTTGTGGAACACCAAAATGTGACACAAATGTTTGTTTACACAGACGAAGTGACGTGCACAGATCCTTCCCCCATCCCGGAAACTGCCAAACTGAGCCTGTTTCAGTAAATGGTTCCTCTTATATACACATGCAAGCTTGTATCGGATGCTGGAAATAGTAACATAAAAACATTCAAACTGTTGGTAGTAAACTGATTTGGAACATTTGGTTTCCCACCACATTTGGGTTCCTTGTGTGGTACTTACACCAGACGCCACGAGAAGGCAGTTCCAATTTGTCTGGCAAAAGTTTTTTGTTTTTTATAACAGGTTTTATTGACAGTCGACACATAAATTTTACACAGATTTGAATCACAAATTATTACAAAGTAAATTTACCAGTAATTCTCTCAAAATTTAGTGAAAAACAAGACGAATAGTAATGGAAAAGGAATCGTGTCGAATCTCCCCAGCAACACCAGTCAACAGCTTGAATAACCGCATTGGGACGGCCCTCCAATAGTCGTCCGGTACTTCGGCAACCCACAATGCACCATCTTGATTTCCCGGTAAATGGGTGGGGGCCTTATTTATTCCTGTACATGTGGACAATGACAATATCATATACATTCCATAAGAAGGAAACTCTATCACACCAATATCATGTATGGGAGTATGTACAAAATGCAAAAACTTGCCTTTTACAGTCAAGTTTTCGTTCAACCAATGGAACGTGATGTCGCCGCCTGGATTCTGACCCACAATTTCAACGATCCTCTTCATAAGGCCATTAGGGCGATCCCACAAGAAACCATCAACGGTTGTGGCACTTGGTTGAGCGTTATCCAGCAGACAGCATTTCACACCCAACACGACTCCAAGTTGTCTGTAAAATAAACCATGCACCCACACACACAATTATAGAAGTAACTTATTCAAACAATCAAAAAGTTAATACAAAAAATTTTTTACCCTTTGACGTTGCCAAGTTCTTGAACCATTTGGTCAGTATACTTGTTTTTGTCAGTCAATTTCACCACTACAGGCCCAACTTCGACGTTCCAAGCATATTTAAACTTAATTCCTTCCGGATAATACTCAAGATCAAAGAGTCCGTTTTCCATTGGCGACTCTGGAAGACACGTCAGCTTAGACTTAGTCGTAAGGGTTACTTCCATTTTAAGACCTAGAGTCACGACAAACCAAAACACTAATTTTTTTAAAAATTATTCTGAGAAACACAGTTTTGGTTGCACAAAGTTTGGGTATACCTACCTAGTAGGAGACAACAAAGCAAAAAATATTGTCACGAAATCACAGTCGCAATAAGTTTTCGTACCACAAGAATATCTTTGTCTTTCACCAAAACACAAAAACACTAGAGTATAGCCTGGAACCCTGAATCGGACACGTCTAACCTCTGCTTCCTTTTAAACGCGACTGATCAAAAACGCAGACTGAGAGTCCCTTTTTATAGCAAGAGCAAGCAACATTTTATACGGAGTTTATTTGTTCAAAAGAGCTTTCAATAAAAAAATATCGCCAAAATAATTGTCTACATTTTTTTTATTTTGTACCGTCTAAACATTGGAGCTTCCCGGCATTAACCAACACACATTACAGTACTCATACACGACATTCCTCTAAAACAGTATACAATAGTAGTAATAATGGAATTAACACCAAAATATACAAACAAATATACAATTTAACAAAAAATTGAAACCAATGTGAACTAATTTTAAAAAGTAAGCATTTACAATCATATAAGACAATTACATAAATTTATTTTTACAGTAATAATCTTACAAAAAAATAAACTCTTAGTAGAATGTCAATCACCGAATACAAATATTAAAAATACATTTAAAAAATTGTAGTTCTAGAGGAACCTACTACTCGGCTTGCCCAAACTCTAGCCTACCCTTCAAATACTTTTTGAATTGAGGAAAAAAGCAGTTTTGGTGGGAGACAAATAATCCCACTTCGGTCTTGATGGAGTCCTGGTTCGGTATGATAACCCTTTTCACCTCAAAACGGAGATTGTCACAATCCAACTTGTCAAGCACCCATAAAGTAGGTCTGGTGATTACATAAAATTCGGTGATTCCCCATTGGTGGGTGCACTTGGCTATGCCAGGCACAAACCGTCTACATCCGCGAAATCCGTACCTTCTTCGATCGCCACAAAATTCAGGATATAGGGTAATCATGTCGCATTGGTTTATCCACCCGTCTATGCCCTCGTTCGCACTGACTGGATTCCATCCAACAAGAGAGTTCCCGGGGAGTTGTTTCTGTCAAATACGAGAATGAATAAAAGGAATCTGGTTACATGAATTACTAGTCCCAAAATTACTTTCCTGTCATGTAAGTCAAATATATAAACACTTCTTACCAAATCCTTGCAAAATGGATAAATAACTTCCACTAAGTCTTCCGCGGTTCTTCGTGCCATCACCATTTCCTTTGCGTTCCCTGTACCTTTCTCATAAAATGTCCAGTTCTCGTCTGCCTCCTTCATGTCCATAGCAAATCCGCCTTCAGCCATTCGGTTGAGTTTAAAGCCGTGTAAGACCGACGTTTCGCCCTTGACTTCAATTGGCTTGTTGGAAATCCTCTCAAATTCGAAATCCTTCAAGTCAATCTCTGCATAAAGTGAAAGTTGATTTAAAGAAAACTATGATGTAAAAAAAAATTATTTGAAGACACTGTTTAGCTCATACCTTGAAGTGGACGAATTTGCGGCAAATCCAGACCATTTTCCAAGTGACGAGATACAAATAATCCTCGGACTTTCAGGTCCATAGCAAGCAACTCAAGTGCGCCGTCACCCCTATTATTGAAAACACATACATATACACACATGAGTTTTTGAGGAGTTTTCACTCTTGTTAGCATTACTTACTTAAACCTGAATCGTTCATAGAAAGTTTCGGCAGTGTAGGGTGTATGCTTTCCCCAAAGCCCGAGGCGTGGAAAAGCACGTAACTTCGAAACTTCTAAAGCCCCTGTAGCAGCAGCGTAGACAACTTTTGCTTTCGGAAACTTCGTTTGCAACCCGACCAAAGGTTGTGCACCTCTTAACTGGGCCCTTGGATCCTTCGCTCCCATTGGGTACATTGCATCCTCGAAAAATAGCTGCGAAAGCATAGTAAAGTGCCAATTGATGCTACAGTTTTACATAGAAAAAAACCAACTAAAGGAATTTTCTTACTTACACAACCACTAAAATCATGTTCCATCCACCTTTCCAGATGTTCACGATCCTCGTCATTGTTTAAATGTCCGTACGTTACAAGCAAAACCCATCCCCTCGCATGCCCACAGATTCTGGCCGGGTTTTTGATGTCATCCAATTTAAGCACTTGAATATTACCCCCTCCGATTTTTTTGATTTGAGCCTCAATGTCCGCAAACCTGGGCTTCTTAGTTGTCACCCACACAGTCTTTCTTTTGGGGTTCATCCCATCTGCTACCATACACTCGTAGCTAATTCCCGCAAGAGTTGTTGTTTTGCCGACTCCCTTGCCGTCCCCTTAAATTTGAATAAAATTAAACAAAACCAATATGTGGCCAATTTAGTATCAATGTGTTATTAAGCTTTTGTTTTATTTTCTTACCCAAGTAAAATCCGTACGTTACTTCCTGGTCATTGTCGTCTCTCAAGGTCTCTTGAAATGACTGACAAGCGTATATAATGGCTTCCAGCTGCGAACTTGAAAGAAGTGGATTGTTTCCTTCTCCAGCTGCGTAAATGCACCTGGCCATTTGTAACCCGTACGTAATCTCTGGCGGGTCCACCGATGCAAGAACAGTTCCTTCAACCAACGCAGGAGAATGTGGAGTTCCAAAATCCACTGTTAAAATCAGAAAAAAATGTCAAACAAGTTAAATTGTTGTCTACAAAAACCAAACTTTTTCTAGCGAAGATAAAATGCATCTCCTTGAGTTTCGACGAATACTTGTTTATTTGGAACATCAAATTTTGGTAACGTGCTTGTAACCGACTAATTTGTTTTTTGAACGAATAATTCCTAACCACAAACTAATGTTTTAGGTAACCAAACATTTATACAGAATAGACAGGAGAAACTGCTAAATATTAAAACCTTTTAGACTAAACCCCCCGAAACTAATGTTTTGGATAACCAAACTTTGATGCCAAATAGGCAGGAGAAACAGCTAAACATTAAAACCTTTATAACTAAACCCCCAAACTTATGTTTTGGATAGCCAAACATTGATACAAAATAGGAAGGAGAAAATGCTAAATATTAAAACTTTTTTAAACTAAGCCCCAAACTAATGTTTTGGGTAACCAAACTTTGATACAGAATAGGCGGGAGAAACAGCTTAACATTAAAACCTTTATAACTAAAGCCCAAAGTAATGTTTTGGTTAGCCAAACTTTGATACAAAATAGGCAGGAGATCCAGCCGAACATTAAAAACTTTACAAATATACCCCAAACTAATGTTTTGGATAGCCAAACTTTGCTACAAAATAAACGGTAGAAAGGTGTAAACACTTTAAGCCAAATCTTACGAAAATCTGTCAACATGTAAATATTTTGTAAACTACAAATACCAAAACTGTTTTTTGGTATGCCAAATTTAACAACCATCCACTTGACGATCACCTCAACAATGTTGTTTGTAAGCCAAATTCTCCTGATTATTATTTAACACTTGTGGACTTCTAACCTTTCATCATCTGACCACATTTCCTGCAAAAAAAAAAGACAATTGCTTACCGTATTTTGGAGTATAGGGTGAGAAAACCGTCGTCGGTATGCCAAGTTTATCCCACTCGTCACTCCAAACCACACCATTACCAATCCCAGCCATTTTCACTAAACTTTTCACCAAACTTTTAACAAAACTCTTCTTCTGTACGCTCTTCTCTTCTACAATCGATGATCACTTTGTCTTGCGTCACAATCCTGCAGTGATGTTTCCTCGCTGAAGTCTACGAACACAATGAGCTTGACAGAGATAGAACCGCTTTATATAGCCTCGTGAACTGCAATTGAAATACATTAAGAGAGAGACTTGCGACCGAAAATTTGTGGTTGATCGCCAAAGTTTTCTTTTGGAATGCCAAATTTTTGGAAGTTTGCTTGTGAAATCAGTTTGTTGCGTTTGGTTGAAGAAAAAAAAATTGCGTTGGTGGTGACGTTTAGTTTCCCAATTGTAGCATGTCTACTACTACAATCGGTACTCACGCTAGACACCATCGGGAAGGTTGTCACCATATTGTCCAGCATATGTTGTTGTTTTCAAAAATATTTTTATTTCATTTGGCAGCAGTACATAAAAAAATTAACAACCAATTTTACATTTTCCGAAAGGGCTTTATCTCTAAGTTTCTACAATACAATGCATACCAATCATTCCAATATAATGGACATTTTGTACTGGCCGCTTTGAACTGCCTCCGACATGAGCTCGGATGCAACAAGGTCGTCAAAGCCTCTGGCGAAGATGTACGTATCTTCCACCCGATCAAGGTCTACGCAAATACAAGATACATTATACAAACTTGTAAATCCAAATAAATCTGTAAACAAAAGAACTTACAATGAAAGTTGACGAAATTGCTCACGTGAATAATTTTCACTGAAATGCCAGGCAGGTCAACATGAGCGGCGTCACACCATCTTTTAACAACGTTCTCTGGATCACGTATCTTCAAAATTATCGTCCCTTCACCACCATGCGGTCCAGAACGTCGCAAGGCGGAAACCATCATGCCAACGTCCAAGTCCCTGAAAAAATGACAAATATAAAAATAAAGCACCACACACACAAACAAACAACGGTTTGAATCCCAACCCATTTCTTACCCTTGAATTTGCATTGGAGCTGTTGTTGAAACATGAGTCGTCCATTCGTACTTCAATGTTGTTCTGCAACGTCCATCATCCTGATTCACATTGTAGGCCGTAGAGGGTTGCTCCGTCCCACCACGATTCTGCAACAAAAGCTCGCTGGCAAAAACCACTGGCACGGCCATGTTTGTTCGTCCTCACCTCTACCACCAAACTTTTGAATAAATAACAAAATCACAAGATCACAAAAATATGAATTGGTAGGACAAACATTGGCAAGTTTACGGCAACCTAAACTGTACCCAGTACCCACCTTGACTTTACTAACGCGTTTTTTAAAAAAATCAATGTGTCAACAGACAGACAGAGCAAGAGAACAGATCCTTCCTCGATCACAGCAACAGCAAAACTGAGCGTGTAATAGGAAATGGTTTGTCTTATATACCAATGCTAGCTTGTGTCGCCCGTGAAAGAGAAACGTACGAACACTCAAACCCAATAGTTGTCACTTCAAATAAACAGTTTCAGCATCTTTCAGATTTTAGTTCTTAGTTTTTTGACTAAACANCCCGTGAAAGAGAAACGTACGAACACTCAAACCCAATAGTTGTCACTTCAAATAAACAGTTTCAGCATCTTTCAGATTTTAGTTCTTAGTTTTTTGACTAAACATTTTCATTATTTGTGTCAATATGCTTCCCAACTTTTTTTAACAAGTAAAAATTGTCAACTAAAGAATTCGACCGTATAACCAATTTGAGCATCTTTTATACACTTTGTCCTCCAAAACTTAAAAATCAATCGCAACAAGTCAAGAAAGTATATCCTATGGAACGTTTGGTTTCCCACACATGGTTCGATGTGTGGTACTTACACCAGACGCCACGAGAAGGCAGTTCCAATTTGTCTGGCAAAAGTTTTTGTTTTGTTATTTATAAACAGGTTTTATTTACAGACGACATGTAAATTTTACAATGGTTTGATTAAAATAAAATTACAAAGTAAAATAGTCATTCAAAAACCAGACGAATAGTAGCAGAAAAGTCAGAGTCGTGTTGAATCTCTCCAAACAACAGCTTGAATAACCGCCTTGGGACGGCCGTCCAATAGTCGTCGGGTACTTGGGCAGCCCACATTTTTCGATCCAGATTTCCAGGATAAATTGGTGGCCACCATAGTCCTGTCAGTTCAAACATAATAAATACACAAACCATATAAAAAGAAAACTTCATCATATATCAAATATATATAAAAGTTTAAAGCACACTTGCCTTTGACAGTCAAAGTTTCGTTCAACCAATGTAACGTAATGTCTCCGCCTGCTTTCTGACCCACTATTTCCATGATCCTCTTCAAAACGCCTCCAAAATCGCACAAAAAAAACGTAACTTCAGTATCACTTGGATCAGCGTTATCCGTCAGACAACACGCCACATCCAGCACAACTCCAAGTTTTCTGTTTAACAAAAACAACACACACACACACACACCAAGAAAAAGATGCGTTTCAAAAATTCCTGTACAGATCGTAACATATTAAAACAATCAAAGTATATGCAAATCTTACCCTTCTTCTACGTTGCCAAGTTCCTGAGCCATTTGGTCAGAATACTTGTTTTTGTCGGTCACATTCACCACTAGGGGCTTAACGTCGATCTGCCAAATATATTTAAACTTCATGCCTTCCTTATAAAAGCCAAGATCAACAAGCCCGGTATCCACAAGGGACACTTCGGAATTCGCCCGCCTCAGCTTCGACTTAATCGCAAGGGTTACTTCCATCGTAAGATCTACTTACACAACAAACGAAATCACTATTTAAGTATAATACTCTAAAGAATAGTTTTGGTTCCACAAAATTTTCGTTAACCTGGGGAGACTACACAGCAAAAACAAAAGGTAACACAAAATACCGGTCTCAATAAATGTTTGTACCAAAAAAAAACAGTTTCACTACAACACAAAAAAACAACAGAAAAATCTTTCGTGCAGACCGTAAGCCTGAGTCAGCCGTCCTTCTTCTTGCTCGTCTCAAACACGACTGAACGAAACCACAGGCTGGTGGTCCCTTTTATACAGGCAGACGACGTCGTAGGAACCAGGCAACTCCGAAGAAACCTGTCATGAAATGAAATTCTACAATAGAATGTTTGGTTGACCACGATTAAAGTTTTGTTTGGTTGGTTAATTACGTCAAGAGGAACCAATCGCAATGTAAGAATGTTTGATTGACCACGTTTAAATTTACGTTTGTGTAATTTCGTAAAATGGAAGCCACCGCACCCCATACATTTCACAAGCAAAAGTTTGGCTCCCAAACCATTTCATTTATTTAACGAAAGGTTACCAACCAAAACGTATAAAGAGATTAAGCCTTGTTCACAACCTTTGTGCTCCCAATATTACAGTTTTGTTGATCCCACATTTGGATAGTTAGAGTCAACGGTAAAAACAGGTATCATAAACATTTCTCACAAGCAAAGGTTTGGCCACTCAAGAGTTACGATTTATGGTACGAATAGTAAGTCATTTCACATAAACAGTTTGAACATCTTTCATGAACTTTGTGCTCCAGAACTTGTTGTGTCGAGGCAAAATTTTAGTATGCACTTTTTAAGCACAGTATTTAGTTCACCAAAGTAAAATTTTAGTTTCCCAATATTTGGTGTTTTTAAGGTTGCCCAAACTTTATATGCACAATATTTGGTTCACCAACGTAAAATTTTAGTTTCCAAATATTTGGTGTTGTAGAGGTATCCGTAATGTTTTGCGGACAACAATTTGTTTACCAAAGTAAAATTTTAGTTTC
>JAAXOA010004546.1:0-10181 GCA_036561885.1 Salina celebensis
AAACTTGAACAAAATTATTGAATTTACATGGTGTAAATATGTCAATATGTGCAAATAGACTTGCTTTGCTTTATTTTTCGAACTTCGAATATTAGTATTTTACCCTCTGTTATATATGCCTTAAAAATGAAATATTACGCACATACGAAGACTGTATACACAGTTTAGTATTTTATGTTCCTTTTTTTTGCAAAGTAAATAATTTTTGAAAATACAAGAAAAATGAATAAGGATTATTTTATGGTAGCCCATGAGTGCGTCAAGAAATAGGATTTTTCAAGCTAAAGAGTAATTTAATAGATTTATGACGCCCGGATACACGTAAAAGGAGTGGATCAGACTCTACTACATACCAACGCAAAACCTACTTTCTTTTTTATATAAAATATTATATTGTGAAGAAAAAACGGGGCTGATTTTGGACAGCCGTTAGCGATGTTATGTAACCCTACCGGCCATGTAAGTATGTATTCTTACGTTTGTTTTCTCCTACACATCTTCCTTTTTTATAAAACTAATTATGTGAAGGAAATCTGTACATTCGTCGCATCCATAAAGTGTGGCTAGTGTGAAGATCAGGGATGAAGAACGTCTTGAAAGGAATACATATTTATCTCTTTTCACAATATGTCTCCCTCCACACAGCCATCGTCGAATGATCTGATGTAACTCTGGAGCGTTCATAAATTTTGGGAAATAAATTTAATGCTTTGCGTCGCAAGTAGCAGTAAAACAAGCTTTCAGCAGACTACTTTATATAGTAGCCAATAATATTGCGTGATGGTAGTTTTATGATCTTTGTCTACTGATGTTACACACACAAATTTGATGAAGGAGCAACAGAAGGGAGGCAAAGGGTGCGCACAGTTACTGCATTTTTTACTCTTTTCTGTAGGTGATTTACTTCATTTCATACTTGGTTCAAATCTCTCTTGTTTACTGGTTTCTCTCACATTATTCCGGAATTCAAACTCAGAACACATATCGTATGTGTGTGTACGACCTACTATAAATTGGCAACGCGGAGTGTCAGCAACATAAACCATTTTAAAGGACAGATGAAGTCTAAATGAGGCAGTTTTCTAAAGTACCTTTGCTCTTTGATGTTTTTATGAGTTTTTATTCCTGAGTTGTGTGGTGAATCGTGAAATGAAAACAAGAAAAGTTGTGAAGCAAAAAAATCCAGATGTACTCCTTGTATATATGCATGTTGGGCAGGGCGTCATCTCATATCGCAACTCATGTATTGTAGTATAATTGCATAACGGGTTATTTATGCCCCTTTAGAAACAACATGGTCACCACACTGCGGCCGTACAGTGTTCCTCTACAGCCGTCTAATTCCAATGCGCAGTGTGTCGTTTCCTAGTGTAAACTCATTTTAGCAAGGGAAACGGGCTTCCTTACGGTCTCATGATGATGATTACTTTTCTCATTTAACGTTTCCCAGTCTTGTGATATTTATCCAGGGATTATTTACTGAGGTAACCCGGAGGCATGTGTGCATACGGAGAAAGGAATTTGACCCTATACAAGAAAGAAAATCAGAGGAAGAAAATAGAGAATGCATCTATTTTTCACTTAAGGCATTCATGTTTTGATTTGTCCAAAAAAACATATCTAGAGCTTCCACAAACTGAGGAAATCGGGGAAATGAAACACAAAGACATGAAACAGTTAGCGCTTGACAGGGGCGTGTTGAAACCCCGATGTTAGACACAATTTTTTCAGCTAAAAATGAGTTATTGCAAGGGTTTCTTGAGCTAATATAGATTTGACGTGCTCAGGAGGTGGTTCTGTTGCTCAACTGTGGTAGCAATTAATGGCGAAAAGGTGGTTCTGAACAACAAGTACCTAACACACATGTACTGCGTGAAAGGGCAATAACTTTGCGATTCAGCGCTCTTGTAATTACCAATTAATAACAGTATTATTTACGACCTGCTGTGGAACTAAATGAGCTCACATATTGTGCTGGTATGAGAAAGTATACATTCTGTTCCAGTCAGTTGTCTCCGTGCACAAGATGTCTGTGGAATGGTTTCACAAGAATCACGTTTCCATCAAGCGTCACGCATCATTAGCGCTGACACCCAAAGCTATATACAGCAAGGAAATCCAATCGTTTAGAACTTGTTATTGATTTTGAGTTAATAAATTATCATGCAATTTTAGCTCAGTTTTCATCAAAGTAACATTTACCATTGAAGGAGGAACGATTTATATTTATCAGTCCGTTAATTTACGACAGGTCCTATTATAAAGGTACTATTACAGGTACTATTAATATAAGAAGGATATTTCATTTTCATATAGACAATGTCAAAAGAAAATTCTGCCGCTTTTAAAGTAGCAACGGAATCTCATTTTGAACATCATTCCACTTGGAATTGAATCGTCGTTCAGAATACCATCAAAGAACCAAATCCAAAATGTTCAGTTCCAATCAGTTGTGATGTTGCGAATATCTCCATTCTGCCTTAAAGCACACCGGCCGGAACCTTATAAATTGAACATGAGTTTTTAAAAAGCTCACAGAAAATGAAAATCCCACATAATGCGGTTCTGTATAGTTTACATTTCCCTAATAATTTACATAACGGAAGTCTTACGAGATCAAATTCGTCTTATCAATTCCCAGATCTGGTTCGTAAATCAGGCATGTGTATTCTGTTTGAAGTAAACATTTGTTTGTTCCGTTCATGAGCATTAGACCACAAACGTATAACAAAAGAGGCTTACACGCTGGTAATATTTCACTGCATCCGGCAACCCAGCCAGTCGGGTGAGTTAATACGATTTATATTTCGCTACCGTATATTAGTAGACAATATAGTTCTAACAATTTAGGCGTTTTCCAAACGAATAGGAAAAAAACCTGATGGAATTTTAACACGAAGCCGGGGAAAAGAAGAAAAAACTGCATGGATGCGGTTATGTAAGGACATTCGTTATCGTAACAGATGCACCATATATTTGGTTTACAAACTAGACATCAAAAAGCAGTTTCCCTAGAAAGTTGCTGATCAAGTCTTAAAAGTTTTCCAAGCAAAGGGTTGTTTTTATACCAAGAGGAGAATTCCCAAATAAAAATGTGATATTTTTTTTCTCGAGAAAGCGTAGGCACTGAACCGACTTTTTAGATAAAGTGGTTCAAATCAAAGGTTACGAATTAATACTATTTTTTCACACTCTCCATCTGACAGTTCTCACATGTCAGCCAATAAACCACAATCAAAGCCAAAAATCTTGTCTTTTTCATCCAACCAAAGCCATTTCCAAAAAAGTGAGATAACTCCGGGTAATCCAACTGTGAGTCTGAACTCTATCAAATACCATTGATTCCATACGGCACGGTTTTGTTAGCTCAGGGAAAAGTAACAACTTCGAGATAGGTAGCGAGGACGTTTTCAACTCAATAAGTGCATCAACCTCTCAAGTAAATTAAAAGCTGGCGAAAGGAAAACAGAAATAAATGGAATGTGTGGAAAGTAAAGTGCTATATCCGTTTTTTTCTTGAGGTACCATTTTGTCAATGTTATCGTTTCCGATTGCCTGAACAACCTACTAAAAATTCAATGAAAATTGCTGGAGAAATTGACGTACTGACGCAACTGTACCTGATGTTGGGATTTTCCTGCTGTCAATGCGTTACCTTTTTCTCTTCATAATGTGTACACTGCTGACTAATTTGCAAACAACCCAACATAATAAATCTGAGTAAATATACAATAACTTGTTCTTCATACTATCCCACGTGAAAAGTGTTGCTTAGTCTCCACATGTACCAGAAATTAACGGATTTTCAATCGATAATTTGTAATGCGAAGCGAAAATGTGAAAAATGCAAAATATTTTCCAAACAAAAAATCTTTTAGCATACTAATCTTGCTGATGTTATTAATGTGTTTGCATTTTGCGACTGCTGGCAACAAAATGGTTAAAATATACGCACATAAGTTCGCGTCGGACTTGAATACTTGTTTAGGATGTTTTTGTCCAGTTTTCTTCCGAACGACAGCTAACATGAAACTAAAATGCCCAAGAGAATGTTATGTTATTTGCTTTACAATAATGATTCCATTACTATTTTGTCCTACTTTTATTACACACGACTTGTATCTAGGCAGCCAGTGGTGAAAGCAATAATGTGAACAGTAGCGGTCCCCTCCCTCGAAACTTGTAATAGTATTAGATTGCACTTTGTACTATTATCTTGCTTCCACACTCTTTCCAGCAGCCATTTTTTTTTCTTTCGATCATATAGATCGTCTGTCTACATTCTATAGAAAGGAAACACATTGACATTATGTATGCAATCTACTTTCTCCGACTTTCCCCCGGTAAAACTTATGGTACGGAATTTGGATCACCATTTTTATCAGTTGTTGTGGTGCATTCGATTAGATGAACAAGGAATAAACTAACTTGCATGACAAAACTCAACACTGACCATGGTCGCCAACTATCATGCCTAGCACCAATGAGGTAGAGAAGACCAAAAAGATGACAATGTATGTATACAGCATGACGATTCTATCCAGACGGAAGTTCCAATGGAAAGAATAGGTTTCGAAGAGAGAAGGAAAATGAAAAAATAACCATGGTCATAAAAATGATGGAGTTTCATCCGCTTCTATCTCTTACATATCATTCAGTTCAGTTCTGTTCAGATGGCATGTTGCAGGTTGTCATCTCATTTCCTTGCAAATAACAACAGTAAGAGTAAATCATGTGTGGAGGATTGTAGTGTGGCACTTGTTAAAATGGTGGACGTAAGATGATGATGGTTATCGTGCAGATGACGATGGAAAAGAGTAACGCAACGGAAACCAGCTCTTGCCAAGGAACGCAGTGGAAAAGAAATAGGAGCGGAAGCAAATGCATATGGTCATCCAGGATAAAATTTAACCAGCCCATCACTACAAACTAGTCGTCTCTGGTTATCGATTATACAATGAAAACGTTCATTGTGTATGTATACATTGTTGGTATGACGATTACTTGTAAATAGACAGGGATGAAAGACAAAAAATACACAAAGAAAGCCAATATCTTCTTGAGTCTGGCTATCTTCACTTTCTATTCTGTTCAAGCGTGGCTCTACTTTCTACGAAAACTGCTGATCAGTCGGTTTGCTGCAATTTAGATTTGACTTGATAATCTGGAGTGTCCACAGCTACTATTGACATGTATGAGGGAAAGTGAATAAAATTCGTATCGCAAGAGCATATTACACATTAGGAGAGGCATATCATGGTTACTACATGGGATGCAAGTTATTCCGACAAGTGATATTTGATGGAGGGACATACAATAAAAAATAAGAGTAAAAACAAACGATCAATCAATTCATAAAAATGTCCTTGCATTGCAATTTGTAAAGCTCAGTGTCACTTCTCAACGGATATCCTGACTGACTGTAAAAAGTTGAGTGTATCTTTAGCCTGCTTTACTTTGCTAGCTTGCAGTTTCTTTTCATCTTTCCATCAGTGTCACTTCTCAACGGATATCCTGACTGACTGTAAAAAGTTGAGTGTATCTTTAGCCTGCTTTACTTTGCTAGCTTGCAGTTTCTTTTCATCTTTCTGAAAATAACGATTGCTTGTCCCATTTTCTACAAAGGACTATTTTCTCAATTTACAATGAAAGAAAAATGTTCATAGATGATGGAGATTCATTAGAATTTTCAACAAATTGCAAACGCAGAAGCATTGCTGCCTGACATATTTCAACTTGATCCGAGGTCAAAAGTATCGTAAAGTATAAGGGATGAATTTGACGAATTCGGAGCAGGAGCACCATTTCTTATACCATTCGAAGTTTTATTTGTAATTTAAAGACGCAGAATTTGCTTCAGGAAGAGCTGCTGAAACGGTATCACTGAGCAAGGCAATGTTTAAAATAATCATATCCAATCTTTATCGGTTGACAGAAGTGGAGATATTGTGTCGTAAGGCTCGATTAAAATTTTGATTTAGAGAGTTTTGCTATGAAGGAAAACAAAAACTGGAAATGGCATCAAGAAACTTTAGAACATACTACATGCTGCATAATGTTGGTTTCATGGCATGCCAATAATTTATGTTGTGCTGTTGTGCACTACATTTAGATCATCTACCACGTACAGTACGTAGTAAGATGTACGATAGATGCTAACGACGACGAAGAGAAAAGAGAAAGCTGCAAGTATGAGAAAAGGAATCAACAACAATAGGTTAAAAGGGCGCATGGGAACGTGAATGAGAAACAATTCCGATGATCTTTTCTTTCCCGTACAATTTTTTTTAGAGAACACACGTCACGTCGGTTCCGATAACTGTAATCCGTCTACTTAGGCATGTACTTACATGTACAATCGATGATGCCAGAGAATGTTGTCACCTTTCAGTACTCTGTACTACTTCCCAGCAATGTCTTCAAGGCTTTTACATTGAACTTTCTCCGGATAAAATGCATTCAACTCCCTTACATATGTCGGCATTAGGTTTCTCCGTGAAAAGATTTTTCCCCTTTCCAGATGGCAGGATAAAATTCCACTGTTGATTGAAAGTTTTAAGAAAAGAAGAACAACAGACATAAAAGGAAAGCCTTTATTCTTGAAGATAAAAATACGCATGTTAACTTCATAGAGTCAAGTAAAGTCATCGTCTCTTTAGTGGGTTTCCCTGATTCCTTCTTTTGTATATTGTTCCGGTTGTCTTATGAGTTTTTACCTAAGTAAACCTCAAGGAACATGGGCGAAAAATGTCTGATAGAAAGAAAACCTCAACTTTCTCGTCGTCTGACCTATTAAGAGAATACGAGAATGACCTTATTCAGGAGCGGTGTTATTCAAAAACTTTTAGCAATCCAACTACTTTTGGTCTTCCTATTTATAAGAAAAACGACGGGAAGTATAGAAGGGAAAATCGATACGACTTTCTCATTATAGCCCACACAAACCGATCTGCAAAGGCCGGTTTTTTATTCTTCACAGTTGTAAGAGCACGGTTATGTTCCTCTGAGAAATGCATTATTCAAATTCATGATCCAGTGAGTAGAAAGGTTGAAAGTGCTCAATCATGAGCTGAAAAGAAAAACGAGTGAGTGAAAGTGGAGCTGGTGGAAGCAATTCAAGTAGGACTAGAACTCGATGCAGGTCGAATGTTTGAAACATTTTGTCTGTAACAAAGATAAGTTTGGTTACTGAGACCAACTTTCCGTTGATGCAGTGCATCTGGATAGGTATCAAGATTATCGGATAACAAGCACTCTGACGGGACTGTCGGTGAAAGAAAAGGAAAAAATACTACACTTTTATTGTATATTGTACTCTTTCTCTTTCACTTCTTTTTTCTTACATTTCACCTTTTTGGTATAAACAAGAAAAGCTAAAAGAAGAGAGAAGCCCTCTTACGAATGATTAACCTATATATTTTTAATGAATCTGAAGTTTCGTACTGAGCTCATTCTCAATTCTTTTTTCTTTCAAGTTACAGTTCGAGAACTTTCGTCCAAACAATTTGCACTCGCGACTTGATAAAGTTAGAGAATAGTTCTTTATGTTAATTACAACCTCGCACTGAAATTAGAAGAATATGTAAAGGCAAGGCACCAAAGGAAAACATGATTGACAATCTCTTCATCATCGTAAATTCTTTGAAACTGATCTATATGCTTCAGAAAAAAAATCAGTAATGTAAAGGAAGTGACTTTAGTAATCAGACCTTCTGCTCTAAATACAATGAAATCATACAAAATTTCCATTTCGTCTTAATTCGCTTTGAGAATCTTCAAATATGCCTTGAGATACGAGTCCCTCAAATTTACGTCAAACATGTCTTTCACTAAGTATTAGTTTCACGTTCAATCCTTTGTAATACTGACACTTCCTTTAGTAAAGTTTCTAAATGCCGAATATCCTGCAAAGCAGTCACGTTAATTTGTGCACGCACGCATAACACACGTGCGCGCTAAAGTCTCTGTAAAATCACGCGCTTAGAGGGATAATCTTTTCACGATTCATTTGTTTTATGAGTTTACGTTTTTGAAAAAGCAGAAAAGAAGTGTTTTATTTAATTCTTATCATAACATCCTGTTAAAAATAATAATAACACAAATTATATCCTAAGTACTATATGAATATAAATCGTACACCTACTACACGACACAAAACAAACTCTGACAAAAGCTATGAAGAAACTGAACTTGTAATGAGCTTGCATTTTAAAACATGCAAATTCAAAGTTTTTGTAGCGACAGGTTTCAGTTTCAACACTTCAAACGAACTGTATTAGAAACCACATTGAGTTTTAATATATTATTCTTACACAAACCTACAAGAGTCTGAAACCCTGTTGTAGGGTTATTGCGAAAAAAGGGATCAGCCAACTGGAAATAAACAGGAGGGCAATATAATTTCCATAATTTTATTCTACGCATTCTCCGGCTTCCCTAACACAAGGATACATATCATGCTATCAAATTCCAAACCCAGGCGTTTCACTGCATGATGGCATTTCCTTTTATCTGATTTTAAATTTTATAGACCCGTGGTGTGACTAGAATAAAAGCAGGAGCACTTAAAACTGTGAAAGCAATTGGGATTTAGTTTGATACAAAAATGGATATATTTATTCCTGTATCGTTTCTCGATTTTATTATTGATTGGCAGATTTTCCCGATAAAAAGAAAGTTTGCTACGATCAGAAGTTGAAAAAATGCTATTAGTAAGGGAATAGAACGAATAGTGAATTTAAATTTCTTGATGGAATAAGGAACGAAATTGCCAAGGTATTTTCACTCTTTTCCCACTGGAATATTTTGGATGAGATAAAAATTTGTATTCACATGACTATACATGAGGGAGGGCGGAGAAACTGTAACTTTTTGCACAATAGGAAAAACAATGATTTTCTCTGGCTTCGTCCTACTACTCCTGGTAGGGAAGAAGTAAGAATTGTTTAATAATTTATTATGTGTTCACGTTTTCCCAGTCCCAATTGTATTCCATTTTTCTGGCATTGTTTTAAGTAGAATGATGAAAAACTGTGTTACAATGAAAAACACAGTTTTTATAAACCTAAAATCATTCCATTGGGCACAAAAAACTAAACAAAATTATTTGCGGCTGATGTTGCCTTTAACTGCGTCTGCTACTGTACAGATTCCTTCATGTATTTTCACTAGACGCCAAGTGGGCAAAACCATCTAGAGAAACAACCCGAGCGTTAGGCCAAACTGGTACTTCAACAAGCTCGTAAATTTTTCCAGTGTGAGAAATAACAGAATGAAGGATGAGATATACACTTTTACTATGAAGGAAAAAATGGGGTTGTCAAAGTACTTTCTCATACTTTACACTTTTTTGTAATACAAATTCTTCAAACTTCTACGAGTTTGCAGTTTTGAGTTATCAATGGAATTGAAGAAAAAGAAATAGTGGTTGCAATTGAACCACTCAACGACTTTTTTTTCTATTTCGATTCGAACCGATAAGACTGGTTTTTTTTATATTGGCCAAATTGAATACTCTCAGGTGTGCACTTTATAGCTTGAATATTGTCTAGTCTATTGCATGTAAGTAACTACCAAACCAAATTTAATGAATTCCAGACCAGTGGAGCTACTCAAAAATATTTTGTTAAATTATTGTGGTCTAAATTCAAGATTGCTTCAAAAACCTCGACCCAAGTCTGCATTTTTCCTTCTTCATTGCTCACTTTCTCTTTCAAGTGCATAAAGGAAAAAAGGAAATAACGAATAATTCTTTTGAAAGTTTTTTTTTATTATAAAGAGAATTAGTTATGTAAATTTCAAACTCCATAATACATTTGCATGCGAGTCGGATGTAAAACAGAAAAGAAGCAGTATGTTTTCTACAGCCATTAATAATTTTGCACAAAGGCAAAATCAAAAAAGTGAAAACCTTTCTTTTCTACAAAACGCAAAAAACCAAGGTTTTAAACAGGTAATTTCTAACCTATCAGAGACTTAATATTTGCTCAAGTGAACCTTTGTTGACTATAGAAAAAGAACTCAAACGCTTTCTCCAACAATTATAACTACGCTGGATTACATAGTTTTCCATAACCAGTACAGCAGTTGTATAAGATAAGTTACATATTAAACTTACCACAATCAAAATGATTTAAATCAATGTTTGTCCATTGACACATGATGTTAAGAATACAGTGGAA
>JAAXOA010004547.1:0-10178 GCA_036561885.1 Salina celebensis
GATTACGTGAGACTTTTATTATGATACGTTGGATACGTCTTGATATCGATCAAGGGATAAATTGAAATTTTGAAATAATAGTAACGCAAACCCGAATGTTGGTTTCAGTTTGCGTTACTATTGGTTCAAAATTTCAATTTATCCCTTGATTCTTGATAAAAATGACAACCTTTTTTTGTGAAAAATTTCAAAGTGTATAAAAGTTGCACGAAGCTGAATTTCCGTCAAAATATTTTACTACATTTTCGGTTTGTCTTGTAGAGGGTAGACCTACAACATTCCGCTTATGTTGATAAGACTTAAAATTGCTCAATCTTGGCTTGTTTGAAAAGCCACAGCACCAAATCTCCGAACGAAAAAAGCTGACTCGAATCTGGGTTTGTTCCACACGCGCTTTTTCAAACACGATTAGTACAGAGTTTCTTTCATCACGAGGGCATCACGAGTTGCTGTAATCCAGAATACAGTTTCGATAGTCCTAACTGTATCCATTTTCCAACAACTCTAAAAGTGCAATTGAAATGTCCAAAAGTTTACAGTGTGGGTAGCCCCGAAGTCCACAGCTTTAAAAAGAGAAGGGTAACCATAAACTTGTAGATTTTAGCTCAGTTTACAAAATGTCCAGCATCACGGAACAATGTGAACCCGAAAGTGTGCAATTTTGGAGACTTGTGGAGAGACCGTTACGTTTTTAAAACTCATGAATTTGGATTGATCTTGTGTAAAATGCAGTTTCGAAAACGTATACGTCAAAGTTAGTGAATTGGTAATTATTTTGAAAACTCAGGACGGACAGACATAATGTGTCCATAATTTTTGCAAAAAAATGTCATCGCTACCCAAGTAAACAAAGTTTATGCCCTTGTCCAGCCAATGCTATCAAATAGAAAGGACGTTCAAGATTTTAAGAATTAACATAGTTTCTGTACTGTAATGCTAAGTTCTCTTATCTGTTCTGTATACAAACACCTTGAAGTCGCCAAATGAAACACTTAAGAATTTAAAGTGCACTGGAATGTCGGCAAATAGAACATTTAAGAATTTAAAGGCTTATAAATGACTAAACCCTTTTCAGTGGATAACGAAACAGTCGGCAAATGATCCATAATCTGATATGATACATACATACGACTTACATTCAGGCTTTCTGTCCGGTATGCAGCAGCCATTGGGTTTTCACTACTGTTATAAATTTTGTCAAGTATAAAGTTTCATTTAAGAATGAATTAGAAATAACAAAATTGTCCTCAATTTCCCTTGAAAGCTTTTCAAAATTGAAGTAACGCTGCTTTATAACAACGCAAAGCGGCACGTTCTTGTCACTCTTGACTCACAATTATATGAGTTTGATAAGTCTACTAAACGCATGATTTTGTTTCAATATTTCAATCCGATGGAAAATTAGCCACGTGAAGTGAACACGTGCACATAACATCAGAACAATTGGGATTGGCCACGTCAACTTCAGTACGATTTCAGAATTCCCGTATCAGAGGGGTTTAGTCACTAACTGTGATTATCAGAATGAAATTAAAAGTAATATCCCTTTTATGGATCCCTTTGATTACGATCGGGGCAATGGTAGACATTCAAAGATTGAATCTAGCCGAAATGCACAGCTTACTCATATCTGACTACAGCAGAAACAATTCAATTTTGGATTCCATTCTATGTAACGAAGAATTTGACAAAGTTGTCGTTTACCCAACTTGTAACATGTCAGTTAACTTAACGGATATAAGTCGGTTTACTTCGAGCAAGAAAGTAGTTTTCATACTTATAAGTGAAATTCTCACCACGTCACTTTTACAAACATTTGAGATTTTTGTTAAAAGAGTCAAAATAAGAACTGACTACGATCTGTTTGTATTTATCACTGACTCCGACATCAAATCACTCAATGTTTGGCTATTAAATCCCTTCATTGGGAGACACACTAAGTACAAACTTGGAGTAGCAATTAGGAGTGATTTAACCGAACACTTCAGTGCCTGCATTTACTGCGGTTTTAATGGCAGTCCACATGTCTGGAAGCTCCCTTCCACATCCACCAATTACTTTCCAGATCAACTTCGAAACTTTAACGGAAAACAGTTTCTAATGGGTAGCCACACAAAAGCTACCTTGTTTACTGAAGTCGTTCCAGCTTCAAACCAAACCTGGAATCTTCGGCGAGGACTTGCAAAACTCATCCTTGACCATTTAGCAATCAAATACAACTTCACTGTCAAAACAACCCGAGCAAGTGACGGTCTAATCGGGAAAAAGTTTGAAAACGGGTCGTGGACCGGGATAATCGGAGATTTACTAAATGGCCAGGCCGACATTGGGAATACGATCGTGCAAAGTTACGAACGCCAGGAAGCTGTAGACTACACTACTCCAATTACTCTTGTGTCGATATACATTTGTCACTGGGAATCCACAGAAGGCATATTCCTGGAAGTCCGTATACCGGCCACTCAACCCTCTAGTCTGGCTTCTCACCTTAATTTCCGTTGGATTCACGATAACTTCGCTGTCCTTCGTTGCCATGGCGGATGAAGACATCATCTCCAAAACTAGGAACACCTTACGCCAGAAATTCACGGTTTGGAAGGCTTCCCTTGGGGGTTCTGGGTCCTATGTTGTGTTTGCCTTATTGGGGCAACGTGGACCGGAATTGAATGAAAGTCATGTGACAAGAACGATAGCTGCGATTTGGCTACTTTTTGTTATTTTAATAAGCACCGCCTACAGTTCCAAGTTAGTTTCTTTGCTGTCGTTTCCATTGTATGACGATCCTCCGTCGACATTCGACGAGTTGGCGAAAACTCAGCCAGACCAGTATGCGATCTCTTTGCAGTACTTTGGAGGAGCTGGTTATCGACTATTTAAGTACAGTACCAGCCCAACTTATAAGAATATTTTTGGCCGAATGAGTCTCGACCGAGATTTGGTTGGATGCTTCAAAAAGTCTGTTGATTCTACTAAACATGGGTGCATTGTGTGGGATGTCGTTATGGAGTTTTATTTCGTTAGAAACTTCAGCGATCGCCATGGCAACGTTCCTTTGTTGGCTGCCGACGAACGGATCAATCCATCACCTTGTGGGTTTACATTCAGGAAAGGGGCTGTATTCAAAGAAAAATTTGATTTTGTTATTGGAACCGCAGTGTCCATGGGTCTTATGGAAAGATGGAGAATTTTAGATAAAATGTTTGTCAGACAAGAAAGATTTCTGTGGGAAAAGGTGACTAGTCAAAAGATAATTTTGTATACAGGAAATGACGGAGAATCGGAACCACTTCGAGTGGAAAATATTAGAGGCGTTATGTACGTTTTAGGCTGTGGAAGTGTCATCGGGTTGATTGGCTTTGTAGGGGAGTTGATAAGAAAAAAATATGATAAGAACATAACGGAGTGGATGCAATAAAACACGACGCTTGAACAAAGTGGAGATAGACCCAGCAGTAAAATGCAGCCTTTCTTTAGTATGTTACTATTCACATTATGGCAAGTACATTAATATACAATAATAACTTTAGCTCAATAGTCTTAACAAAAATTGTCAGCTTTCATGTATGAACTATGTGGCCAAACTCTCTTCCCATACTCCATCTCCAACAGCACATGGATATAATATAATATAGACTTTTTTACAAAAATGAAAAGAGAAACTGCAGTGGAAGTGTGATGTCCAAGGATATCGGAAGAATTACAACAGTGAAGACAATACAATACTCATATGGAGGGGATTCATGGGCCGGACAACAGGAAACCTGGGCAGTTTCAGTGTAGGTGTTGCGGGAAGAGGTTCTTTATCCAGTTAAAGCACGAGTACCACAAACGGAGCCATGAAAACGCGGAAAGTAAACCGTTCGTTTGTGAGGAGTGTGGAAAGGGATTCCAAACCCAGCCTTGTTTGCGGCAGCATTTTCAAGACGCATAAGCTGAAAATGGTGAACAGGCAAGGATTCAGGAACATGAATTTGAAAGGAGAGTTGCAAGGAACTGCTTGAGAAGATGATTACTGTATGTTAATTGATCAGAGCGAAAGTGAAAATAAACTGCACTGGCAAATATAATGCGACACGAAATATGAACAGGTTGAGTTTCTCCATTTGTTTTATTGCTTCATTGAACAATTCAGCATGACAAATTATTTTACAAGAATTTGAATTTGTAGTAAAAAATAAACCCGATTTACAATTCCATTAATGATACAATTAATTGCACATACATAAGTGCAAGCCAGCGAGAGATAAACTTAAGCATCATTCAAAGTAAGAACTCATAAACAGGTTTTACTAAAACTATATCCACTTAATACTACATAATTAGTTTACATGGCAAACTGCTCCCTACTCATCATCATCATCCAAAGTGAACTTTTGATGGTTTTACATTCCATTCCAATCGAACAAGGGATTCTTCCTCCAATCCGCGGGAGTACTCTTTCCATTTTTGACATGTTCCAAAATCTGAGACATATGATTCGCGTAATTGTAGGCCAAAGTCGCTTTGTTAAACAAGAGGGCGTACTCTTTTTCCACGATCTCCTTCTGCCTCCCCATTTCGTTGGTCTTCCGAGCGACTTCATTGTGAAGGGACTCAATGTAGTCTGCGGCTTGTTGCATCACAATCCCTTCGCCAATTGTTAAACAAGAGGGCGTACTCTTTTGCCAAGATCTCCTTCTGCCTCCCCCATTCGTTGTCCTTCTGAGCGACTTCATTGTGAAGGGACTCAATGTAGTCTGCAGCTTGTTGTAACACAGTCCCTTCGCCAACCTGAAAGTAGACAAACCAAAACCAATTCTATTAAAATTTTAGTTCTGCTTCGTTCCCGTAGTGAAGGCAGTTTAATTGATTTCGTCACCTTCTTTAACTTGCCATCCGGTGCTGGAGTATTGAGAGCAGGAACCAAATCGCGAAGCCTGTCAGCGTTGCCCTTCCGCAATTGGCGACGTCTTCGGTCGCCCTCCATTCTCCGAGTTACTTTATCAGGCTGCAATTGACACAAATGTTGTGTTTAGGGTATGATGTATGCGAGTAAAGAGAGACTGTTAGTGTTTTGTGCTGTAGAACTACACTGGCGTTTATTGAAGAGGAAACACATTTATATATTTTTACATCATGATAATAAGTTCTTCTAGTAAGTTCTTCTAGGAAGACAAAATCTCTTGTTCTCAAAGAACAAGGAAGTATTGACTGAAGGTCAACTACTTATAAAGAATAGATTGAAATTCCTTGTTATAAAACTACATAATTATTTATTTTTTATTTGCCATACCTTTACCCAATAAGTAATTTCTAACACAAATAAAAACGTTATATATTTTATTTTGAAATCAATCCATACACCACATGTAAAATGCTAACTAACTACTAACTACATATCACAATTTTTAGCAGAAAATAGATTATCTTACTTCTGTGGTATTTGTGTCGCTGTTGGATGATTGGGGAGACAGAACAGGAGAAAGAACAGGCGGCAGACTATTATTAGACTCCATTCTCTATTACTTTCACAATTAACTTCTTGGAACTTCGACTTGGCAATGGGTTGAATTGACTTTGACTTGAGCAACAAGTGATGGGATCAATCAAATTGTGACGCTGAGTAAAAACATCCACTTCTTAACAAGTCGAGAGAATGAACCCGGTATAACTTTAACCCAAAAGTTGGTTAGATTCAACAAAACTACTCTTTTTTTGGTTCAAATAAAAGTTTTCATTTCAGTTGAGCTGACTAAAAATTCTAAGCCGCACCGTCGCTCCATGCTCATGCGTGCGCATGTTTTTCATGATTTCGATAGAGAAATGTCGCCCAACCGATCAAAATGCACCTATTTCAAAAGAAGTTTTTCCTGCAATTCTAGAAACAATCTTCTCTTAAAATATTCAGTAATTGACTTTTATATTATATTCAACCAAATATTTTTTTCAATCATTCCACTAGAAAACACTGTTTTGAAAAACTTTATTGCTACAAAGGTTTCTACAATTTAACCAGAAATTTATCTTTCAAGTAGAAATTTAGTCGAAAAACATTCATCGAATATTCTTTTCTTCAACACTTCATAATTTTAATTTGCATTTATATTTTTATGTACTCAGCACGGTCCTGCCCCCTGAATACTTAATTTTAATACGCTTATAGCCATTTTTAAATATCACAATTGTCTCCATGTGTGCTACAAAATTAAGGGCTGTGCTACTCACTTACTTGTCGTTTGTATTAACAATTTTTGTTGCCTGTGACCAGGTCGCTTTCATTTAAACGCAATTATCATGGGCAACAAATCCTTTTCAGGGCATTTATAGTTTTTCAAAAGAGCCAAACTTTGTGGTATTTAAAGTAATAAATTATATGCTTTAATATTTTCATACTATTTCGCAATTACAATATTTGGTATTTCACAGATCGCAAAAAATGCTCGTGTGTGGATCCATCAATGTAAACTTTTGCATGGAGCTTCACAACGTTTGAATTGAGTCTCAGCAAAGAGCGAAGACCTTTATCCGTAATTGCTGTTTCAGGAAGACTCAGTGATGTAAGTTCCTGGACAAACGCTAATCCATGATGAATACTCGCATCAGTAATTCCAGGCAATGGCTGAGGATACAAATTTAATGCTCGTAGCTCTACAAATCAAATAAAACATCAAATTTCACAATTGAATTATATTGCATTTGAAATATCATGATTGAAACTCAAAATACTTTTGCAATTGCCAATGTATGGCCGCTCAGTGACGACTTCATGATGATGTCGTCCTCCTGTAATTCCTTCATCGCTAATTTCAGTCCCGAGGATAGTAAGCTCCGTTAAGTTTTCAAACTTTTCGTAAACAATCCCCACATTGTCATCGTTCAGAAACAGCATCAATTTTTCCAAGCAAACAAAAGTCTCAGCCAGCTTTTGCAACACATTCGGAGGAAAGAAGCACTCCTCTATGCATAAACTTTGGAGTTTTAAATGCTGGAAACTCTGCGACATCACATCTACTGCAAGACAGTTCACTCAAGTTTAAACTCTCCAGAACTGGACAACTTTCTTTCACAGATTTCAAACATTTTGCTACCGGATCGCCCAAAATCTCAAGAGATTTTAGTTTCATCATTTGGGGCAAACTAAAATAGTTTTTATGGCCGCAGTCAGATTCTTTAAATATTTTACAAACTTCCAAGTTGGCACACGTCTTGGATCCCAAGAAGCCCTCAACAGAGCGATTGCTAACATTAGAAGATAAACTGATATCAATTATTTTTAGGGGTAACTCGAGACACTCTAATAAATGTAAATGTTCTTCAGTCATATCGACGAGAAAACAGCTCAGTTCTTCAAGCCTGATAGGATACTGAAGCATTGACTCCAGCAGAGTTGTTACTTGACTGGAAGTCTGCAACTGGGCGTGAAGGATTTTTAGCTGGGGTAGCTTTCGAAGAATTTCTTTCCAAGGAAAATGTTCGTCTTTATCACACCAGCAAATTTCCAGTCTTTGAAGATTATTAACAACTTCTTGAACTTCTAAAGGAAAATGTTCGTCTTTATCACACCAGCAAATTTCCAGTCTTTGAAGATTGTTAACAACTTCCTGTACTTCTCCAGCTTCTTCTTTTTGAATGAATACTTCGTTAAAAGATAACGTTTTAAGGGAATTACCCATCCGTAAAATTGATACTAGGTCGACACTTGTTATCAGGGCTTTCGACACATGAAACTCCTCCGCAACGTGGATAACTTTAGATAACAAATTGTCTTCTGATAACTCCAAGCCGGCAGCTTTCCAATGATAATTCAAATGGGGAGGAGATCCTCCAAAGTGGTTTAAATACATGTCCATTTCCCGTTGACATTTTAAATTCACTATGGATGTTTGGAGGAGTTTTTGGGATACACTTTCGTTCCATTGTCGCGAAATTAGACGAAGTGATTTGAGCTCTGGTAAGCGATTTGTGTAGCTTACAATTTTCTCTATAATCTATACAAAAAAATATTTAAAAAATCATATTATGTAATTTATTTTTTAAATTTGGACATTTTTGTAGGGATTTTCTTACTAAATGGTTCAGAAACGGATTTTGCTTGAGGCTCTCCATCTCTACTTCCAATCTGCGCAGCGTCTGCAGCGTTACTCAGCGCTTGGCTCGTCATCGGCCATTCACTTTAGCCAAATCAACAGTTTTTATCGCCTTCCCACTCAAAAAACTATGATGTTATTTCAATAGGTAGCTAATCTACTATTGACTACAAATAGACTCCGTATTTGGCTATCCACCCTTAGGCCAAGGCTGTAACTGCTTTAACTTCCTACGACATAACTGCATCTTCGCCAAATACTCTTCATAAGAAAACTCTTCAAGGCCAAAACCGTTACTTTGTCTGTAATGAATAGGCTACTACAAGCGAATCTCCTTGAGAAAATGAACAGAGTAGAAAAAAATATTAAAAGCATGACTTGACTGATCGGTAAACAAAAACTGATGCGGTTTTCATCTTTTGAGTGTATAATTAAAATTAAGATAGAATTTGTTGACGCTTCCGTACACAAAATTTTATGCTTTTTAGTTGGGAGCTCATAAAAACAGAATGCATCTTATGAAAGAAAAAAAAAACTTTTGTACAAGGTTTAGCTCGGTGGAGCTCCAGCTGAAGCATCAACCAATCTAGTATGTATTTTGCTACTAACATTAGTACATTACTAGTAGTGTCAATGTCATCACAAGCACGTGTGTCGGCAAAATAACCAAAGTCTATTTCCAAGCCGCGTTTGACAATGAGTGACAGTAAAGTACATAATTTTATGGCTAATCTCCCGAATATTTTACGCAAAACCATTAATATTTCAACTTGTTTTTCTAGGGAAGAAAAAGAAAATGGCTTTGATCCGCCCTGTAAAGTTTAAAGTAGCTGACCCGGCGACCCTCGACCGAATCCTGAATCCACCTCCTAAGCCAGCTCCAGAGTATAAAGGTCACGCCTACGTTGCCGGGATCAAATTAGAAGAAACTAAATTCATCTATGCCTGCACAGAACCCAACTGTTCCGCAAATTTTACAACCCAAGTCGGTCTAACCCAACATTCATTTAAACATTTCGACAGAACCATCCGCTGCGCATTTTGCAGGATGATGTTCAAAACGGAAGAGGACAAGACCCGACATACGTCAACATTTCATCCAGATCTCGACCGGAATCCGGGCGCAAACCCGCTTCAGTGTCAGAAATGTTTAAGAGTGAGCAGAAACACGGAGGCGTTGTGGCGTCATGTTCGGGAGTCACACCGAGACAAAAGTTATCCATGCCCACATTGCCAATTCCCTTTTACACGACCGGAGAATTTAAGAGAACATTATAAAAGCAGCACCCCGATAAAGGTGACAAGTTCCAGGGGAAAGTTGTTTGCAAAACATGCT
The DNA here is from genome assembly GCA_036561885.1 of Salina celebensis. Classification (NCBI taxonomy): domain Eukaryota; kingdom Metazoa; phylum Arthropoda; class Collembola; order Entomobryomorpha; family Paronellidae; genus Salina; species Salina celebensis. The sequence continues at coordinate 9,403 of JAAXOA010004547.1, forward strand.
CAAAAGAATTTGGAGCCGCAAACAATCTACGACAGCACATCCGAGCCCAGCATCGTGGAAAGTTTCAAACTTATCGGTGTGTTATCTGTGACACTATTTATACCTGTGTTTATACTTATAAGAGGCACATTAAGGCGCACTGCAGTCCAAAGTACATAGTTTGTAAAGTTTGCAACGTTAATTGTCTCTCGGCGAACCATTTGCAGCGACACAACAAATCCAAGTATCACCAGTCAAGGGCTCTCAACTATAAAACTGAAGATGACAACGATGTTCTTCCAAATATCAAGATAATTGGTGTTAAATCAATTAATCCCAACTTAACAAGACCTCAACTGATGGATTTATGTAAGGAAACTACTGTTAAAGTTAATCTGCACCGTGTGGACGAGCGAATTATGACCAAGTCGATAGCCAAGACAGACCGGCGTTTTGAAAAGCTTCAGGAGATCCAAGATGCAATTGAATCTGGAGAAAATCCAGCACCTCAGATTGCATTCAATTTGACTGTTGCAGAACCGCCTCCTGGAGAAACCACCTTTTATTGTATGTACTGCGATACCGAGTTTCCAACAGTGCCAGGTGTAACTTCTCATGAAAGGATTTGCTTCATGAAAATAAAATCCCGGAAGGTCCGCATTTGTCCAGTTTGCGATAAAGAGTTTGAGACGAGTAACAAGTTCAAGAGGCACCAAATGACCCACTCATCTGATAAAAGTTATCCTTGCAGCTACTGCCCCGAAATGTTTAAAACACTTTCGATTAAAACTAACCAC